>CM073130.1:35383504-35643504 GCA_037039145.1 Fundulus diaphanus
TCTGTTTGTCATCCATCCATAAAACTGTCCATCCATTCATATATTCATTCACTCATCCATTCTTTAATCAATTTGTCATCCATCCATCAATCTATTCATTCATTGATTCATTCATCCGTTTATCATCCATCCATTCGTTCATTCATTCATCTGTCATCCATCCATCCATTAATTTATCTGTCATCCATCCATCCATCCTAGAAGGTTTCCAGTTCAAAGAGGAAAAAGTGCTTCCTATAGAGATTCTATAGAGATGAGGCTTTTACTTTACATCCTCTGAAGTTATCTGTATAGCTACCATAGAAATGTGCGTGCATTGCTCTGCAACCCGTTCTCTATGAAGGTAGTTATGTTCTGAAACATATCGACTCTCATTCTACCACTATATTCACATGTTTTCACCTACAAGTCTACGTAATGTTGTGTTCTTGCCTCTATTCCCAAACATTGTTGAACAGTGTGGTTAATCCCTTTTCTAAGTGTGATTGCCAACCTAATTTTTAGTGTTGAAATAACCATAAACCGCCTGCAGAACAGTCAAAACATGGCTGAAAATATCCTCCTAGCATGGAGTTGTTTTTAAATGTATTTTACATGGATTGAAAGGAGCAAAATGAGAGGTCTGGAATGATAAATAGAAAGTGAAAATGGGGGCTTCTGATGAAAAGGGAGTCGGGTGAGAGGGAAAAGAGGGATAGGAGAGAGGAGGAGAGAAGCAAAGCAGGGAAGGGTGTGGGTTAGAAAAACCATGAAGCATAGTGAGCTCCCTGTTATGACACACAAGTCTTCCCTTCATAGTTTGTAGGAGAGTGGAGAAAAACACGTGGAGCACAGAAAGCATCAGGGTGGAAGGCAAACCACCGAGCTGTTGGGACTAAATCGCAGGGCAATCACTAAAATAGAACAAGGTTCCAGGTTTTTCATAAGGCCATAAGTTAATCAGGTGAATGGTAAACCGAGGACTGATACCTCCAGCTGCAGCAATTTCAACGTTACTCACAGTTAGAGAGGACTACTGGCACGTTGGATTATCTCTGTGGTGGATATGGGCTCCAACCCTTAAGAATCATACATTGCTGTGTTTTGTCTGCAGTGGATGATGCAGCTTCAAGATTCACACCTTTAACTCACTCTTTATTTCTCACTTTAATTTTAACCTCCTAGCATAAATTGATCAGTTTTAATGGAGTCACTTTAGCCTTTACTAATAAGTTAGAGATTTTGTGCAGTTTGTGCCCTGATACATCAAGTAATGAGTGACATTTCATTGTGATCAATTATTCATGCATATAAAGATATTTTTCAAGCAACAATTTCCCGATTTTTTTAAAGAGTGGAGTTACAACCACTAACATGACCAAACCAGAGTTTTTGGATCCATGTAATTCATACATCCTACCAAAAAGCAGATTCACCCCTCAACTGTCAGCTTGCCCCTCTTTAAAATATTTTGCATGCATAAAAATGTCCAGCCATAAATGTGTAGCTAAAGAAATGTTTGTTATTTACAGCCTAAGCTTGGTTAGTAAAGCCCAGAACTGTTTGAGACACACAGTTGGCCTGAACTGGTATTTAGTGCAACTTGCAAAAGATAAATCATTTAAAAGCAACATGCTGCGCTGCTTCCTTGCTTTACAAGCAGAGAACAGGGAATGCCAAATGATGCTCTCGTCCAGTGAATAGTGCTTAAACAGTGCTTATTCTCTCCCTTAGGGTTATAAGAAGCACCTTAGAGAAATAAGGAGAAATTATGAAAATGGAACAAATGTCAAGAAAAGTTTATGTATGTGCAGAGAATGTGTCACATAATAGTCAAGTATATATTTGCTTACTCAGCATGTGCCGGTTATCAAATCCAATAAATGTTTACAACAATCAATCTTTTTTTTAAGAATCAGTCACAGGGATAAATTAAGTGCTCTTTACCATCTGTAGCAGTGGACTAAAACATAAACCTCTTATTGACTTAAAATTCCTTTGCCAAACCTGTTTTCTCTCTGATACAGCGAGATGTTATTGCAAATCAGCGAAATGCCTCTGATTTAATCTTTTATGATTGTAAAGCAAGGACAACTGCAATCTGACACAAATTAGTGCAAATTATCTGATGCACTTGATGGATATGTTTGCTCCAGCATATTGTTGGTGCCATTTGCCTTGGGGTGAAGCACATTTTAGGTCCTGATTCTCCAGAAACTTCCTCCTTCAATGCTTTGACTTAAATTCATTTATGGAGAAATTTCATGTGGCACACAAATAACGGTACGTGTAAAATGGCAGAAAAAAAACAAGGGTAGTTTTGACACCTTGGGCTTTCAAAATCTAAAATGTGTGCACTTTGTATTTGCTTAATAATATTGTCAAATCCCCAAATTTGGTGCAACTGGCATAGAAAATGTATCTAATTAATTAATAGAGTTTAACTGTGTGTAATCTAATCTCAGTATCATTACAACTACATTGTAAAGCCCTCTGAGGTTTGATAAACAACCTTAGTGAACAAACAGCATCATGAAGACTTGGAAACACAGCGAGCAGGTTAATAAAAAAGTTGTGGAGAAGTTTCAAGCCTAGTTACGTTATAGAACAACATCCCATGATTATATCTCGCTGAACAATGTATCTGTCATCCAAAAATGAGTATGGAACAATCGCAAACCTACCAAGACATGGACTTTTACTTAAACAAAAAGGCTGAAAAAAGGAGAGCACTAATCGGATAAGCAGCCAAAAGGCTTAGTAACCCTGGAGGAGCTGCACAGATCGAGAGCTCAGGTGAGAGAATCCGTTAACAGGGCAACAAGTAGTTGTGCTCCCCACAGATCTGGCCTTTAGGAAGAGTGGCAAGAAGTATTGATGAAAAATTATTTTAACATATTTACAAGATAACAAATTAAGGCAGAAGGGACCCTTTTCCTAACAACATGTTTAAGTTAAACTTGTGAAACCCATACTTACAGTAGGCTTGAACAGTGACCGGTCCTTCCAGTAACAATAAATACTGTTTACTGTATGTCCACTTGACCCTAAAATGGCTCAGTAGGATCAGCCGGTAGAAAATAACGTCAAAACAATGAAGCTAGAGAACAAACAAGAACTCTCAGCTTGACATAAACTGTCATGATTTATGTTTTTGTTTGTTTTGCTTTGGACTTTTCTGGACTTTTCTTAACCAGCCTTCACCTCTAAGCCATCATCCAATCAGCTCAGTCTCCCTCCAGCCGCCACTCTGCTCTAGATCAGCTCCACCTGATGCTACTACTAATTACTGTCAACGCGGCTCACCTGTTCACCTGCCTACATATACCTGCCTCTGTCATCCACTCACTGCCAGAACGTCTCATCTCATCTTTTGTGATGTGCCCTGGCTCTACCAACATAATAATAATGTTATTAGAATGCAGTAAAAACTACGACAAGTACCGTTTTTTTCAAAGAATTACAAGGTACATATAATTAGTTATTACCCACCTCTGCAAAACCCCAATACCATAAATATTTCTGGCATAAATGTGACAAAATGAGAAACGGTTCAAGGGGCATGAATGCTTTGGCAAGTCGCTATAAATATTCCCATCATAGTGGGAAGTCTTTATTTTTTCTACTCTTTTTTTCTGGGTTTTTACAGTACTAGTAGCTTGTTTTTTTATCTTCACACAGTAGGGTGGCAGAAAAGGGGGACTGAGAGAGGGGGGAAAACATGCTGGAATCAAACCCAGGTCAGCCGCATCGAGGACTAAGGCCTCTGTATATGGGTCGTACGTGGGTTGTACCCCCTGCACCTTCAGAGCACGCCATGAAGGGAGTCCTTTTTAATGCTGAGCTGAGTTTCCCTGCAGTTTTGTGATGAACAACCTCATCTTTAACTAAGTAACTGCATCAAAAATAATCAGACACAATATGTGTCTGTAACATTTACTAGCTGCTGAAGAAGACACACTTCCTGGCATTTCAGCAGTAATGGACATCCCTGTATTTCTTCTTACACATTTTCTTACACGCGTGTTTCAAAGAACATTATTTTTAGCTCAACCTAAAAATAAAGCCCTCCTCCAGTCTTGAGAGTTGACACTTAACCAGCCCAAGCTGCATTATTTGCAGCCCTGAAAGATAGGGTGTTAAACGCCTCACGAAATGAGGAGGCTTTCTAAATAAAACTGGCAAACTCCATGTTCATCTGCAGAAACGTCCTCAGTCTCACCCTGTGATTTGAACTGGGGGGGCGTGGCTAGATCACTGCTGCGGTGTTGGTGCAACAGCTCCTGCAGTCTCCCACAAAAATGCACATTTACCTCGTCCAGGCCAATCAGAGGGGGATCCCACTTGGTTTAGACGGAGGAAACTGGATACCGTCAGTGTTTCTCCTCCATCTCTGCTCCTGCTTTTCTCACAGACTTCAGTTTCTTCCACCTACTTTGTCCTTGCAGATGTGTTGTCTGGTATCCTCATTGAGCATGAAGTTTTCTCCTCTGTCTCATGTCCAGATTTGCTCACCAGGGCCTCATAACTAGAAAGATGTGTCAATTCAGCTAAGCAGACAATGCAGTTCCAATGGTGGCAAAGGTGTTTCAGGGAATGTCGGTTCTGTTGGACATGAAATCTGTTCTGACCAATCATATTTCGCCTCAAGACAAGCTGTTATCGTGAGTAACTTTGTCCGATTCCTACAGTTTGCACAATTCAATTTGACTCTAAGTCAAACACCTGCAGATCTAATGAGATTTCCAGCAGCATTGGCTCCACTTCATGTAGGACAGTGCTTTTGAGTTAGTGGGTAATTTGAGCGAAATAATTGATTTTCCTAACAAAACAAAGTGCGCTTACAGCCGTATATCTACAGTTAAGATCCAAATTATTCATACCTACCTGCCTGGTAGTAATATCCTAAAGCGGTCAAAACAGAGTCATCACTTTAATCTGATAGAATATCTGTGGAGGGAGCTAAAGATTAGGGTTATGGTTAGGAGACCCTCCAGAACAAAGATAAGTGTTTAAAAGTGTTAGTGGAAACATGCAAACACAGCAGCTACAACAATGGTTTGATTGCTGTAATCCCACAAAGGATTATTCCATTCAGTACAGAGAAAGGTGTAAATAATTTATCCTCCCTTTTTAATGAAATGTAAAATAAAAATAGATTTTTATTCATACTCCTTATGCATCGTTTCATTATCTCTTGAAAGATGACTGTATAAAACTGTCCTGAGTCTAGCGCCAGGACACTTAGAGGAGAAATTTTGGGCTCTTTTACCGAAAATATTTGATCTTTCTTGAGGTACTGTTTACATTTTTTTTCTGTATTTACATTTTATTGTGTAATTTGGGTTAATGCTTCTATTTTTGAGGACTTTAAAGAATATTCTTTTTATTCCATTATTTTAAGGTTTTCATAGATGCTTTTTGTGTTTTCTTGTTTCATTGTTTACCTAAAACGAAGAATGACTAGGTATGAGGCTCCCATGTTGTGACATCCCCGATTCCCCGGAAATCTAAACAATAAAACATATATGTATAACAGGATCTGATTGCTTTTATTTTAAACGAACAATTATTCTGGTGAGTTGGCAATCTCTGCATTCCCACAGACTCCATCACTGTTCTTCATCTATGAGGCAATATCATTATTCACCTTAAACATTTATAAATATCATACAAGGTCACAATAAAATCTTTGGCTTTTCATCCTCAATACCTTCATTATTTTTGGCCCTGACTCATTTGGCTTTGCAGCAACACACAACTCTAAAACTTTATAAAACCCCATTAAACATGGCTCTTTATCAGGCTTAAACTCCAACGTAATATAGCCGGTTTCTGCAGGCCCCTTCATGCACATAATGCCGCTCTTCTATGCCGTATTAAAATTCATATACGTTTCTTCTCCTGGACGCACACTTATGATGCAAGTGCAGAAATGTATAAGCAAGCACATTATTTATTTATAACAACCTGATCTAAGTTGTTTGATTAGTCAGACTATCTGGTCAGGAACAGACATGCTGCTCTTAGTTTACCAACAACAGTTCTACCTGAAGAAGGTGGGTCGAGCTCTCTTAGTTAACACCCAAAAACGTTTCCAAGCAGAAGGGTTTTTCTTTCTTGTTTTTCTTGTTAGCGAGGACGTGTGCTAGCCTTCTATCAGCCAGCAACAGCTGGGGGAGGGGCAGCACTGTGCTGCTTTGTGGTAAAACCCCGGTCAATGACACTTTGAAGAAACTGAGATATTGAGACTTTCTACATGTCTACATGTCGTATTTCTCCTGCATGCTTAATAAAGTGTAACTAAACAAAGAGGGATTAAATTAAACTGTAGGACCAGTAAGATGTGACATTTTAGTGGATTTGAAACAATATTTTTTTTAAATTTTGATACCTTGATATGAGTAGTTCTTGCCTACCTAAGAGCCTTTGATGAAGTTAAACATCCAATCATCCCTCCATTGTCCATACCTGCCGCTCCCCATCTCCAGCAGTCGTTGGACGAGAGGCGAGGTACACAACAAACAACCATGCATGCACATGTTCATCTCTAAGGGCAATTCAGAGACACCCACTGACCCAACATTCATGTTTTTTGGACCATATGGAGGGAAGCAGCACTACCAGGAGAGAACCCACACATGCACAGGGAGAAAATGCAAACTCCTTGCAGAAAGACCCCGGATCAGGGTTCGATACCGTTGTACCGTTGCACCGTTGTCTTGCAGACCTTCTCGCTGCAAGACAACGGTGCAACCAACTGCTATGGTTAAAAATGTGTTAAATAAGAAAAATGTGGCAGCGCTTTGAGTGGTCAGTATGACTGGAAAGGCGCTATATAAGTTCAGTCCATTTACCATTTATTTACCATTTAGCTGTTTGCAAAAATTGCACACAAACATGGATTTCTGTTTCATATTCTACCAGCTTTTCCATTATAAAGAAAAATGTTTGCGCAAAATTCCTCAGAATTAAAGAAACTTACCTAACTCCAACATACAATCAAGGGTGTGAAGGTATATGCATGGTGGCAATGTTTAATCACGATAAAACGTTTTAGTATTTTATACTGAAAATCTACTTAATTTAAATGATGTCAAAACATAATATAAAACAGTGTTTTTATTCAAGGCGACCATAGTTAGAGAAAAAAAGTGACAGGGGTCATCTCTAGCGTGAGGGCGGGGAGGTTGTATGAGGTAATGAAATGGATGGCCTAGTAGTTAGAGCGGGGTGCTTGTGTCCTGGGAAGGCTGGAAGTTTCCAGACTGCCACTCCGGGTCCAGGGCAGGACCCTTAGACCCAGAATACTCACGACCCACTGCTCCCTAAGGGATGGGTTACATGCAGAGGAAGTTTAATTGGAATTTACAATTGCAATGACAAATAAAGATATTTTTATTCTGAGTACGTGTGTCTGACATTTCGCAGCATCTATGAACATTGTGACAGATCCATTTAGCCTTACTTCTGCTGACTGTGAAAATCTGAGTCATCAGCCAGCTCTTCAGCATCCTTTTTTCCTGACTGCTCACACAAGCCTTCATACTATATGTTCTTTTTCCTATCTAGACAGGCTAAAAATCCAAGCTGTCTCTGCAATTATTTACTCCCCCCCCCCCACCCCCTGTTTACACTCATCAGCCATATCATAAAAACTGCTGTAAAAAGTCTGTGTGGTTTTATTGTGACAACTTCACACAAAACTGCAGTTTTCAGATTTGCCCTCCAATAACCGCTCATGCTAATTGTTGTCTTTTATCTTTCTTTCCATTCATTTTCTCTTATAAACCATAAAACGTTGCTCTTAATTTTCCACACTGTTTTATAACCAACGCATGAAGACATACAAGCTTACCACAAGGTTCTGTCCTGCATCTCAAGAACCCGACGCGGCGTTCGCAGAGCGGTACCATTGTTTGCCTTTGCCTCCTTCCTGCTCTGCATCCATTTACGTGTGGGTTTATACATGACACCGTGCCAGCAGCTTTTTGGCCATCCGTTGCTGTGACAACTGGTGGCAAACATACATCAACCAAAACCAGGTCCAGATTTGCTGAACCACACACTCAGCTCTGAGTGCTACGGCTGCTGGACTTTCCCGTCCCAGCAGCTTTTGGGCCGCTTTCTAGAAGGCGTTCAACGTTTCTCTTCAGACCAAAGGAGACTAAAGCAGTTTTTATTTCTTATGTGTTCAGTCCAGTAAAGTCCGCAGAAGAACTGAGATAAATTTGTTTTGTGTCTGCCCATTAAACTCTAATCATCTGTTGCTCTGTAGGAAATGTGCCCCTATCTTTCTGTCCGTAACGCACGACTGGCTTCTCTCTGTGTAGCCGAATCTTTGGAAAATATCAACGATATCTTAGTTGGAAAGGTAGGATTTATGACAAACAAGGTAATTTTCAAAGAAATTAAAGTAGATGACCAACTGGAGGATGAGGCCTTTCCCTGGCCCTGTGTCAGCTCTTTTGTTGGATTTGATCCTATTTGTTAAATACATTATTTCCAGATTCTGAGAACGTCCTGATCTGATGGTTGGTTCTGAAGAACTGGAGCCCCCTGCCAAACTCAAATACTGATACCTGCTGTTAGCGTGCTGCTTGGACTTTAATATTGTGCCAACCCCTATTTTTTAACTTGAACACAGAATTTTTACCTGGACATGCCATATTATCTATTAATAACTACACGGTATTTTTACTCTTTTATGATATGTTCATTATCTTCTTCTTAACAACCTAGCATTAAATCAGCTTTTTTAATTCATATTATTTAATCTAGTGTGTAAGTCTGGTGTATCCTGTCTACGTGGTTTTGCTTCTGTCACGCCCGAATTTCCCCATTGTGGGACCAGTAAAGGTGTTCTACTCTATTTGATTTCAAATTTTTAAGACTAATGTTAACGTGCACAGCTTGCAAAACTGCATCATAGCCTATGCAAATTATTCTGTGTGTCAAACAAATCAGGGTTTTCCACCTTTTAAAGTGACATTCATACAGAAAGAGCTTCCTGTCTGCTCCGTGCTGAGAAACCAGCCCCTATAAAGCAGTAGTCATTCAGTTTTATGATGTTCAAGGAGTGATATATTTACGAAACAGGAGAGCAACGTTTTGGCTGAATACAAGGTTTGGCTGCATTGAAATAACAGGAATTGCACTGAAACGCTCCCAACAATCAACAGGTCATTTAAAATCAGAGAGTAAACTTGCTAGTACAAGCCTAGCGCATCAGCAAACTGCTCCACATGAAAACCTCTTCAGTCAGAGCAAGACGTAGGTTCACATAAGACCGAACCTGTATGTATTGAGTCATATGTTTCCTAAGAAACAAAAGGCTGCCTTACAGAAACAATACCTCTAGTGGACACTGAGTGTGACCTGGACAAGTCACCGGTCTATCACAGTACAACAATCATACATGCACTCATTTACACCTACGGGCTATTTAGGATTCATTTTAAACTTCTTTTATATGCTTTTAAAGCCTTGGCCCACCCCATCAGTCTGAGCTGCTACATCCCTGCACGCCGTCCTGTACCCTCAGGTCAGCTGATCAGCTGACTGTGCTCAAGGTGAAGTGCTGAAGGTTAGCAGCTCCTAAATTATGGAATGAACTCTTCTTGAATATCAGACTGGGCTCTTCTATTTCTTTTTTTAAAGTCCCTTCTTAAATCCCTTCACCTCTCCTTGTTCTTTGACACCATCTCCGATGTTGACTTTGAAATACTTATAAGACAAGATCCGTATCCGAACACTCGGGTCAAGACAACCCTACCATAATTTTGCTCTCGCGATGCAGGTCTCAGTATCTACCTTTACATAAAACGGCCAATCAGAATAAAAATGCGTCATGTAAACAACGGAAAATGATGATCGGATTAAACTCAATTGGAATGAAATTGTATTCTGAATGAGGGGGATGATTTATGCTAATTGATAACCTGATCAACGTGCATATAAACACTTGTCAGGCTCAAGTTATTGCAGATGTGGCAAACTGACCCGAGTACGCCCGATGTAAACGTAACGTATTTCCGTGTTGGCGAGTGGCCAAAATACATCGGAAACCAAAACCGTCGGGGCTCCCGATACAACCTTTGTGTTTGAAAAAATAAAAGAGCTCAAAATTGTTGCTTACTGAGTAACATTTCAACCGTAATTAGAACATTGTGCAAGTCCAGCCTGGGCGCTCAGAAGACAAATAAACTCGTATAATACTGCTTTGTTCACTATTTTTGTAGTTTAGCAAAGACAGAAGTACTTCTTCTGTGTTTTTTTTAGGGGAATACAATAACTGTGTATGTCAGAGTAATTATATTCTGAATAAAGCCAGGTGTATATACATGCACATTATGACCAGATTAATTGATTGTGTGTCCATATAAACGGTGCAATTCGGTTATTTAATCCGAACACATTTTAATCCGATCGTGAAATTTTGTGCATGTAAATATAGCTATTGTCACGATCCTTGGGGTTTTGTGTGGGACTTTGCAAAGTTGGATCGTGCCTTTCGTTATTATTCCTAGTGTTATATCTTATTAGTTCTTTGTATCCTGTGTCGCTATCCTTGGGTGTTTTGTGTGTTTTTGGATTAGGTTCTTAGTTATTCTCAGTGTTATTTATTAGTTCCTAGTATCCTGCTTCTGTTAGATTTCTTTTCTTACACCTGTCACTTTAATTATTGACTCATTGTCTTCACCTGTGCTCCTGATTTCCCCTTTGTCCTTCTCTGCTATTTAAAGCCACCTGTCTACCGTCACTGTCAGATCCTCCGCTGTGACGCATCCTACTTCCTCCATTGTGCGCACCCATGCTCTGTACAAATTTGGCCTTTTTAAGTATTCTTTTCATCATTAAATATTCATCAGGCCATCATGCTACTTCTGCACTCTGGTCCATCTACTCCGCCCCAGCAAAACAGGCAACCTTCGACGTCATCTTGCACAAACCATGTAAAATATGCGGTCAGGAACAGGAACTGGACCAAAACGAGACGAAAACAGTCAACTATAAAGGCCTTCAGAGAGACTGGAGAATAAAATGACTAAAACACTCATTGGAAGGGAAAGCTAAAGGAACTATATTGAGAGTAAAAAGTTTTTCTCCAAGATTTCCAGTCTTTCTTTTCCAGCTTGATTACAAACTTAGTTTCGAAAATGTCCTCCAGTGATGTGTCTGTGTCTTCTCTTCAACTGACTCATAATGTTTTCCTGTCCTCCGCCTCTCTTTACCAGGTTTTCTCTCCATTATCTTGTTCACGTTTTATTCCCGTCTCTGTCACGCTCTCTCGGGGAACCGGGGGTGGATGATGAGTGGAGAGCGGGAATAAAAGTCAGCAAATAACAAGAGGCTAGCAGGAGAACCCCCACCTCCACACACACACACACCTGTGTTTGACATCTCAGGAAAGCATCACAGACATGGGAGTCCTGCTGTCCACATCGGGGGCAGCTCTGCTAAAACCATTAACATTACACACATACTCAGTCACCTACATGCTCCAGTACGACACGGAGGCAGGAACACCACCACTGCAGCTACACAGGCTACTGCAGAAGTTAAAGCAAATGTTCAGGGAGGCAAGAATCTTTTCGCTTTTTTCATGCTAGATTTAAACCAGAAATGCAGTTTAATGAGATGAGCTAAGTTTGACTGCCAGCGTGTAACGTAATTGTTTCTATAGTCGTCGTTCCTTTTTTTGTGATTTCTAGACAAAACCCACAGCATGGATAATTACGCCACAGTGTCCTGCAAATGCCAACATTTGAGTCTACTGGGTAGCTTCACAAAACATTCAGGACTTGTTGCACTGAGAAAATCAGCACACCCCATGCAAAGAAAACAAAAAAAGAAGTCGGCCTGTGGATCTAACTCCGCTTCGTGGCAGCGTGCTACTTCACAGCAGCTCACCCACCACTTATCAGCCTCACAATCACACACGTTTTGAGACAGACAACAATGGGCCTTTTTCTTCACGTTCTTTCTGCCGAGCAGGAGCGGCTCAATGAGGTGTGTTAGACGGCCCTAATGCAGCAATCATGAGCACCGGAGGGCGGCCGGCGTTTACGCTTCACGGTGAAAACGAACGCGCCACGAGGCCCTAATCACAGGAACTTCAGACTTTAAGTGGCAGAGCTGGGAGTCGCTGATCTGTGCGGGGAGGTCGGGTCTCTCAGCTGCTGGGGTCAGTCAGCTGTAAGAGGAGATAAAACCGCAACCTACTGGACCATACATGAATCCCTTCGCTATACACATTCAATAAATGAGATTATAATTGAAAAGTTCATTTACTTTAGTAACTCAATTATATAGATTAACACAGACTGATGATGTTTTAAACCTTTTATTTTGGTCATTTTTTTCCCCACAGCATTTAATATTGGAATATTGCATTAGACCAATAAAAAAAGCTAATGTTTTCATTACATTAATGAAAAGAATGTTAAATCCTGACTTAAAGGTTGTTTTTCTTAAAAGGTACCTTTGCTCTGACAAACAAGCCTCTTAGAAATGCTGATTCTAATTCATTGAATATGACTGTAGATGTGCAGGTAGGTAAAAGCAGACCGCAGTGAATTGTGCTTCTGTATCATTTGCTTGCTTTAAATTTCATCCTAATATACAGTTAGAAACAGATATTTACAAAAGCTGCATGAAAAGATATATCTTTTTTTAATTTTCTTACATACTAGAATGAGAGATATAGATTTTTTTTTTACTTTGTTTAGATTAGAAAAGTTTACATCCATCCATCCCTTCATCTTTCATCCATGGCTGTTAATCTACAGGGTCGTGTGGGGCTGGTGACTACCTGCAGCAGGCATTGGGTGATATAAATGGTACGGCCACAAAAAGTCTGGTATTCAGCAAATACATATAATATTGGTAACCCTAACCACCCCAAGAACTTAAGTTTGTTCTGAATTAATGTTGGTGGGAAAAAAAATGGTGATGCATTTTTTTATACAGTGTATGTACGTATTTGTTTTTTTAGCTTTAACTTGATCCGAATTGGACCTGATTTTTTTTATTATTCTTTAAGGTGGCATTTCTAACCAAGTGGCACTATAACATTAAACTGGGCTGGACTGGAAGCTAATATCATTTACACTTCTGGATATGACTTCAAAAGCAACCAGTTTGCTCGGTGACTGTCTTGTGCACAATGACAGATGGTGAAGGTGGGACCTTGGAGACGCGTGTGGGAAGTCAGCTGGGCTAAGCATAATTTTGGCTTTTTCTTGATTCACATAGTTGGAAATTGCTAAATTTAACAGTTAGCAGTGTTGTCTCTAAACAGGCAAGAGTCCGCCTCAGAGTTCAGGCATGTGGAGTTGGTGCACCACATTCTCCTTGTGCATCCATGGGTTTTTCTGAGTCCTCCCACAGTCCAAAAACATACCTATTGGGTTAAGTGGAGATTCTAAATTGAACCTAGGTATTAAAGTCTTCACTTAGTTGGCTGTCAAAGTTGTCTCCCCTATCACTTGTCTGTTTATATTTCCCATCAGAAATACATTCAGCATAAATTTTAGGACTTTTTAAAAAGGTTTTGTAAGTTTAATATATTCTCTAAGTATAAGGTCTGAAGTGAGGACCAAGTCATGGGGCTGTAAGATTTGAACTCTGATCTATTTCTCAAATCTGCCCATCTACTGTCTACTAAAACAAAATATGCCCTGCCCTCTCTGATAGATTCACAGGAAGATGAAACTTTGAACCAGAAACCACTCGTTTACCGGCCTCCGCTTCCTCGCATGTTTGATCTATCGGACACATGGAGTGCATCCAGGTGTTTTTCTGTACATGCCTGTTCTATGACCAACCATCTGAGGAATGTCAGCTCTGTGGTTTGATGTTACAGAGAAAGAGCTCTGGATACTGACTCTGGGAGGCGCGTGTAACAGTGATGTTGGTGCCTGTTGTCTGTTAACGAGGTGTCATGACCCACTGATTGGTGCTGCTTCAGCATGGAGATCCTCCGTACATATACAATGGACGGTAGGGATGGACATCTTTCGTAATGTTTATCATTATCATAAAAAACTTATTATGATGAGAATTTTGATTTATTATGACAACAGTAAATTCCAACTAATGATGATCGACAGCATTCTTGGGATTTAAATTTTTACTATTTCCTCCCCTGTTTGTTACATTTGAGCATCAGTAAATATCAATAAATTCAAACATATGATTAGATGCAGCTATTTTGTGCAGTCCAGCGATAAGACCAACACTTTTTATGTCACTGGCATCCTGAAGAAGCATATTTAAAAATGCATTTTTTTAGAACGGTATTTGTGTTTGTGTGGCTTTGACAGCAGTAGTAGTCATAGCCAAACGGTTGCCTAAAAAAGACTGAAAATGAAGTTGTAAATACGTTTTTTAATCACTTTTCTTATCACAATAGATACCATAAGATACCATGATAAACATGTTTGATTTATATCACCCCTAATGGGCGGTCATTGTCTTCTCTTCTCTTGACCACCTTCAGGGCTGGGTCCAAATTGTTTGAGGCCCTGAGCAGAATTTTATTTTGGACCCCTTTTAGACACCATAACTCACCCAACAGCTGTTTAAATTATCTATGATTAATTATTTTTTTGCTTTGTTCATTAAACATAATGATCCATCCATCCATCCATTTTCTGACTCGCTTATCCCTCATGGGGTCGCGAGGGGTGCTGGTGCCTATCTCCTAAACATAAAACATAGTAACAAAAAAATGTATTTATGATTTTAGTCATTTAAATACGTAGGTCCATAAACAAAAAGCTCTTATGATAAAGTATCTTGACTGGAAACAACCATTGAAAATTCTCAGCTATTTGTTAGGATTTGTTTGCAGTTACAGTGTGCAGGAATAAGCTACTAACAGAAAAATAAGAAACAAAATTTTAGGAGATGAGTCTGCAGAGTGATTTCAAGAAGTTCATTCTTGAAAATATTTAACAAATGCAAATGTTAAAATTTTTTGCATAGTTTAAAATTTGGTACTTGTAAAATATTCGTACAAACTTTAAAGTAAACCTAAACATCTAAGATGAATATTTTGTCTGCAAATTAAAGCACATTGGTGGGGTACGAGCTGTCCTCTGAGCTTTAAGATGTGGCTTGGTTAGCTTATCCCTCAGGCCTCAGTTTGGCAAATTCCAGTATGGCTTTTTTATGATTTGTTTTCAACAATGGTGTCCTCCTTGGTCACCTCCCATTAAGTCCACTTTGGCTCATAAGTCGACGGATGGTGTGATCTGACACTGATGTTCCTTGACCTTGAAGTTCACCTTTAATCTCTAGAAGTTTTTCTGGGCTCTTTAGTTACCGTTCCTATTATGCGTCTCTTTGATTTGTCATCAATTTTCCTCCTGCTGCCACATCCAGGGAGGTTGGCTACGGTCTTGTGGATCTTAAATTTCTGGATGATACTGTATGTGCAACTGTAGTCACAGGAACATGAAGCTGCTTGGAGATGGTCTTATAGCCTTTACCTTTAACATGCTTGTCTATAACTTTCTTTCTAATCTACTGTGGTACACAGCATGTCACCAAATAGCACAGTAACTACCTGTAGCCCTATATATAGGCCCACTGACTGATGACAAGATTGTAGACATCTGTGATGCTCATATTATTTCCTGTCTATTCTAGGGGCACCATCATTTTTGTCCAAGCCTATTTCATTAGTTTATTTTTTTTATGGTTAAAAAGCAATGTCTGACTTTCATTTGTTCATTTTCATAGAACTTTTGTCAGATTCAAGTTATTTCTGTGACCCATTGTGGGTTTTCCTTTCATTAAACAAGGGGTACCAACAATTTTGTCTACATGTACCTACTCTACAGTGTGCACACTCAATACTTGGTCAGGGCTCGTTTTCCATGACGGCATTCATTAATGCAGAATGGCACGGAGATTACCAGTCTGCGGCTCTTCTAAGGTGTTTCATGAAGTCCAGGTTGCTTTGACCTTCAGGTTATCTGCATTGTTGGGTCTGGTGTCTTTTGTCTTGCTCTGGACAATACTTCAAAGATTTTATAAAGCAACCAGGTCAGGCCAGTCTGCTGGCCAATTAAGCACAGTGAAAGTACAGGCTTTAAAACAGGCATTCGTAGTTGTGGGAGTGTGGGCAGGTGGCAAATCCTGCAGGAAAATTAAATCAGCATCTGAGCTCAACAGCAGAGGGAAGCATGAAGTGCTCCAAAGTGCCCCAGTAGTCAGCGGCTCTGAACTTGGACATGGTGGACCAACACCAGCACATGTTATGACTCCCCAAATCATCACTCAATTTGAAAACTTAAAGCTGGACCTCAAGCAGCTTTAATTGTGTGCCTCTCCGCCCTTCTTCCAGACTCTGCAACCCCCATACTCTCAAAAAGACAGTGTCAAAAAGACTTTTTCCTTCCACTGAACTTTCCATTGACAGGATTCTATGAGTGCTAGTAAACAGCCAGCACCATTAGCAATGGCATTACGTGGGTTACCCTCCTTATGGAGGATGTCAGTGAATGTGTCTAGTCAGCCATGAGTATTATAACTAAAAGAAGTAAACGTGTGAAATATACCAGTCTGTGTGTGATGAATCTTTCAAAAAATTACCGAAAAATAAACACTTTACTTAATTTACTGAAGTGCACTCGCAGCTTTAGTGAATCAACAATCAGTGGGCTGTCCTCAGGTACAATCTTTAGAAATGTAAAAAAAAAAAAGGTAGAAAAGAACATGTTAAGCATACATAGAGAGAAAAACCTACCTTTCAGAAGAAGGACGAACTTCAGGCACAAAAGGTATTTGCGCAGCTCCATTTATAAAAATGAATGAAAGCAGTCCCTTTAGTCAGTGTTTTTTTCCTCTACTTCTTCCTCCTTCTTTTCCTCTTCTGTGTTTACAAAGCGGTCTCCCCCGAGCAGTTGGAAAATCGTCGCGTCTGTTTCCCCCACATATTCAGATTCCTCGGCAGATGCGTAAAATCCACTCTAATTGTTCTGCATGTTAGCGGTACAATTGTGGCTCGGGCTCATTGACAGACTAATTATCGGGTTGTTAAACATTAAAAAAATATTCTTGTTTGGGATTTGGACGTTTTTTTCCCTGCAATATTTGAGGTCCTATCATTAACCAAATTAAGGAGAAAGATCGAGCGGCTGCACCTGTCCTGTCCAACTAAAGGTCGCAGTTCAGAGTGGCTGAGCGTTAAAAGTGCACCACCTTAAACCATCAATCAGCGGCGGACAGCTTCATCCCTCAGGACCCCGCAGCGCTTCTCTGAAGACCCAACTTCACACAAACTCTTGCCGCTCAAGCTTGGAGCAGAACCGCTGTTCTGGTGACTTATCATCCACCATCCATCCACTCCTTCTGTTCATTCCTGTGCGCCTCCGGCCACCTAAATATGCGCCTTTCTGGGTTTCTCTGTTGGAAACGAAAGAGCGCTATCCTCACACCTCCCGTCGCTCCATCCGTGCGCATACATCCAGCTCCTCTGAGCGACTGGTTCCGACTGGCAAACCTTCAGCCTACATCCCCCTCTCTCCCTCTCCCATATGCTGGTTTTGGGAGAGTATCTCCGTTGCTCCCCTCTTGGTTCAGTTCTCTCTTCTGCTTTCATTCTCAAAGACATGAGATTTGCACATAAATCACACGAAGTTCCTGCAGCATACCAACTTTTTTGCCTTTTACATTGGTCAGATTTTCCAGAAACACCTTGTGGGATTTTTGTTCTTTTGTTCTGATCTACTTTGCGTTAAAGTAATAAAAATGCGAGAAAATGGGAATTCAATTCAGTTTTATTTATATAGCGCCAATTCACAGCACATGTCATCTCAAGGCACTTTACACAGGCAAATTCAATAAAATCATACAGACAGATTGGTCAAAACATTTCCTATCTAAGGAAATCCAGCAGATTGCATCAAGTCTTGACAAGCAGCATTCACTCCTGGAGAAGCGTAGAGCCACAGGGACAGTCGTCTGCATTGTAGATGGCCTTACAGCAATCCCTCATGCTGAGCAAGCATGAAGTGACAGTGGAAAGAAAAACTCCCCATTAAAAGGAAGGAAAACCTCCAGCAGAACCAGGCTCAGTGTGAGCAGCTATATGCCTCGACCAACTGGGGGTTAGAGAAGACAGAGCAGAGACACAAAAAGCACATAAGCACACATTGATCCAGGAATCCTTATGTTATATGGTAATAGCGGATGTTCTGCCTCCCATGGATGGTGTCACAGTTAACAGAACAGCAGACCAGGATGAAGATGAAAAAGACAGAGAGAACAAAAAGTTAAAAAATAAAATAAATAAATAAATTAAATAACAACAAACAATGCAAATTGTAGAACAGTAGGAGAACTCAGCAGACTGAGAAAAATAGATCTTGATGTCCTCCAGTAGCCTAAGCCTATAGCAGCATAACTACAGAGATCGCTCAGGGTAACGTAATGAATGCTTTACATCTTAAAGCTCTCTTAACTCTGTTTTGTTTGACCGACATAAATGTAATTACCTATAGCAGTCATTTTCCTGCTGCAAAGTGGCAACAAATCAGATTCACGTTGTAAAAAGGACACATCTTATTATTTTAAAAAAGATGGGACAAGGTGGGCAATGGCCAATCTCTGGACCACCCCTATTTGGTGCACCCACCCTCGGCAGTCTTATATGCATTTTTAGAATGGTATACGTGTTAGTTTTTTTAATACCTTTTGCATATGCAGACCTTGTTAAAAAATGATCTCTCTGATATCAGTGTTGTTATTACTTCTTTTCTATGCTGCCACAGTGAAAAGAGGTGTGTAGATTTCCATCATTATTTATAGTGTACTATAAAAGTGCCTGATCATAATCTCCTACTTTAAAAGTCATGACACCTTGAAAGTAGTATACTGTGTTTTTTAAAAAAAAAATAGATTGATTACGTTTTCTAAAACAACTCTTTCCTGTCTGTTTCCGCTCTCCCTGGTCTGAAAGTGGTAGTGGTAAAAACACAATAAATTCTGTTTCTCTCTGATCCACATTATAACTCAAACTAGGTTGTTAGTCCTTTTTAAATCCAAAAAGAAACAACAAACTTTGATAAAAATTAAACCATCTATCAGTTAGAACAAAATTTGAACATGTATTCCCCATCATTGAAGGTGCATTAGTTTTGATATTTGTTATTTTATAGACAATCCTTGGTTAAATCTAATAAATATTGTTAATAAATGTATTTTTTGATAATGATTCAAAATCCCTTAATTTCTTATTTAAAATATGAGAGCATATCTACTTGATTGGGAAAAGAATCCATCCTTCAGATAATTTTTTTCAATACATATGAGACTAATTAATATTTATTGAGGATAATCAGCTGTATGCTGCTATCTCATTCTGTATTACAGCGCCCTCTACCGGATGTGAGGACTCAGTGAATTGTCCGATGACAAAAATAGTCTTTTGTTAAATCTACACCCCTCTGATACAGTGGCTTGCAAAAATATTCATACCCCTTGAACCTTTCTGCATATTGTCACATTAAAACCACAAACATAAATCTATTTATTGGAATCTCATCTGAAATACCAAAAATGGTATAGAATTGTGAAGTAGAAAGAAAATTATACATTGTTTCTATAAAAAGAAAATAAAAGACGGAAACAGGCATCGTGCAAAAGTATTCAGCCCCCCTGACTCAATACTTTGTGGCACCACCTTTTGCTGCGGTTACAGCTGCAAGTCTTTTAGGGTTTGTCTCTACCACCTTTGCACATCTAGTGACTGAAATTTTGCCCATTATTCTTTGTAAAACAGCTCAAGCTCAGTCAGATGAGCTGGAGAGCGTTTGTCAACAGCAGTTTTCAGATCTTGCCACAGATTCACGATTTACTTGAAATCTGGACTTTGACTAGGCCGTTCTAACACATTAATATGTTTTAAATCATTCCATTGTAGCCCTGGCTTTATGTTTAGGGTCGTTGCCTTGATGGAAGGTGAACCTCCGCCCCAGTCTCAAGTCTTTTTGTAGACTCCAACAGGTTTTCCTCCCAGATTGCCCTGTGTTTGATTCCATCCATCTTCCCATCAACTCTGACCCTTCGTCCCTGTCCCTGCTGATTATATCCTCGTAACCAACCTCTGAGGCCGTCACAGAGCGGCTGTATTTGTGCTGAGACTTGATTACACACAGGTGGACTCTATTCAGTCATTAGCAATCATCAGGCGACTTCTGAAGGCAACTGGTTGTGCTCAGAGAAAAGGGGGCTGAATACTTTTGCACACTGCACTTTTCAGTTTTTTTTTTTTTTGTAATTTTTTTTTAAAATAATCTATAATTTTCTTTCTGCCTGACAATTGTATACCACTTTGTGTTGCTCTTTCACATAAGAGTCCAATAAAATATATTTATGTTTGCGCTTATAATGTGACAAAATGTGGAAAAGTTCAAGGGCTATGAATACTTTTCTGAGCCACAGTATGCAAGACATTTTTAAATTTCAGTTTTTCATTACATTATTGATATGTACGAAATAAATTCAAACATCACGCCATTGCCAAAACCTTCGGCAATCTTCCCATCTTGGATGAAAATCACTTCTGAAGCTTCTGGCTCAGTTGAATTTTAATCAGCCAACTAGGCTGGTTGTTTAGGTCTACAAATGCATTTTAGATTACGTTTACACAGTAAAAAATATTCCCTGATTGAACTGCAACTACATCTACTTCACTTCAAAATTAAATGTCTCTTTTAAAATGGAGCCCATTCAAATTGAAGGTCCGTCATTGAACTCCATGCACCACATTAACATCAGCGTGTATAACATTTTTCAACAGTAGAGGGCGGTGTTGCATCATCACCGGCTACAGACTATCCTTAAAAAGCAGTTTCTTCTCTTTATTACAGTACTGTTGGTGTCCTTTGAATTGTTTATTGTACATTACTTTATATTTTAAGGCTTTTGGTTAAATTCCAAATCAGAATTAATCAGCTGAGTTCCAAAACCAAATATCTTAATATATATATATATATATATATATATATATATATATATATATATATATATATATATATATCATGATGGCGCCCCCACCACTGTGCCGTGTAGAAAACATCTCAGGTGGGATCTCCCTGTCATGCCAGTAACGTTGGAAGCCATCAGGACCATCGAGGTTAAATCTTTTCTCATCAGAGAAGACAACTTTCTTCCACCTTTCAATGTCCCATGTTTGGTGCATCCTTGCAAAGTCCACACGGGCAATTCTGTGGCGTTGAAGAAGACGTGGCCTTTGAAGACGTTTTTTGTTTCTGAAGCCCTTCTCTCGCAGATGCCGTCTGATTATGGAGCCAGATGGGTCTCGAAATCCACAAATGCACAAAAAAATCCACACACACACACAGGACAAGATCCACGCATGCACAGGCCGATTCATACGTCCACAAAAAAATCCACATGTGCACAAAAAAATCCACACGTGCACAAAAAAATCCACCCGTGCACAAAAAAATCCACACGTGCACAAAAAAATCCACACATGAACAGGCCCGATTCATGCGTGCACAAAAAAATCCACCCGTGCACAAAAAAATCCACATTTTGTGTGTGGATTTTTGAGACTGTCCTGCCGTCTCGGGATTCGCACAATTATTTTTTTAAACAGAGAGTGGTTTGCAACCAATCAGAAGCCTCCCTTGTATAAGCCAATCACTGGAAATTACTCCACGTGGGGTGACTTACTCATAAGCCAATCACATTCAACCTGTTCAGGAAGCACGTACTATGAGCACAATGTGCTCTCAGGCTTCAGCGGGCAGCAGCCGTTTTTCTCCCTCTCTCTCCGCAGGTGTTTGCTCATGAGCGGAGGCGCCCAGCTGCAGGGGTCCGCCTCCACCCCTCCGGCCTCAGAGGCGACGTCGAAAGCCACCTCTCTGCTCCCTTCAAGTCGCTCCGGATCCGCCCGCAGCGATCCTTGGTCTCTGAGCTCACAACATCTAACTCCGCGGGCCTCTTCCGTCTGATCTCCAGCCGGCCAGCAGTGATTCCCTGCGAGCTCTCATCGGCCTCGCCGTTACCTGCTTCTCCTGTGCTCTGACGGCTGATGGACCCCGATTTCGGCCAGCGTCTGTCAGCTGCTCCCTCCTCTCACACGCTGTGGGAACCAAGCACTCTTGAGAAATAAAAATCAATAAATTCCATCTCTTGTGATCAGCTAAGATAAAACGAATATAAAATCATGCAATAAATAACATCTGTAAGGCACACTTGTTTTTATTCCATTTTAATCTTGTCAGGGCTCAGCAGGCAGAGCCGTGCAGCTTTGCCGGCTCCGCGCTCTCCTCCTCTCCTTACTCACAGGTGACAGCAGTTGACCGGTGGGCGGGACTGTCACACCTGCAGCGTGTTCAGCGGCGTCTCAGCGCACTATAAAATCAGCACACGGACAGCGGGAGGATGCCAGAGTGTTACCTTGTCGCGGTATGCCTAAAGGCCATCAACCACCTCCTGAGCTTCAGACCCGTGAGTTCTTCGATAACCGTTTTGGATCTAATCCTTGTCTCGTGTGTTTTCTCCAGTGCTCTCGTGTTTTTGGAACCTTTCTCTCGTGTGACTCTGCGCTGTGAAGACCAGGCTCCCGAATCCACAACCCACTCAGATTCTGCTCTGGCGACCTTCCCCTCAAACTCGCTTGGTGGTACCAAGTTGGGCACGAGTTTCCCCTTCCCGGATTCACCCTGGTCACTCCTGGTTCATTCCGGATCTCTGGACCCGCCGGCGCTGCTCGGACCCTGCCCAACCTCCGCTCACCGGTCACTCTGTCATCTGCTTCTCAAACATCAGCTGAGCCCATCTCACTCCCCCCGGCTTAGTTCCTAGAGCTCCGTGGTAAGCGTAGCCTACGTGTTTAGTTGTAGCCTACTTTCCTTTAGCGTTAGTCTCTGTTAACCGTTTTCCCCTTTACCTCACAGATCCTGTGTTACCTGAGTCGGTCACTGCGTTTCCACCCCACGTTGAGTACTTTCCAGTGATTGGCTTATACAAGGGAGGCTTCTGATTGGTTGCAAACCACTCTCTGTTTAAAAAAATGCTTGTGCGAATCCCGAGACGGCAGGACAGTCTCAAAAATCCACACACAAATGCTGTGAGGTTTAAAGCCTAGAGCTGTGGATGTGTGGGTCTTGTTCTGTGTGTGTGTGGATTTTTTTGTGCACGGGTGGATTTTTTTTGTGCACGTGTGGATTTTTTTGTGCACGCATGAATCGGGCCTGTTCATGTGTGGATTTTTTTGTGCACGTGTGGATTTTTTTGTGCACGTGTGGATTTTTTTGTGCACATGTGGATTTTTTTGTGCACGTATGAATCGGCCTGTGCATGCGTGGATCTTGTCCTGTGTGTGTGTGGATTTTTTTGTGCATTTGTGAATTTCGAGACCCATCTGGCTCCATATATGATGGTTATTGGGCTGCAGTCAGCACCAGTAATGGCCTTAATTTGGGTAGAGGATCATCCCGTGTCTTGACGGACAGCCAATCGGATCCTGCGGCTCAGAGCTGGTGAAATTTTTTGGGGTCTACCACTTGACTTTTTTGTTCCATAACCCTCAGGATCATTTAAAAAATGCAAAACGACTGCCTTACTGCGTCAAACCTCAGCAGCGATGGCACGTTGTGAGAGGCCTTGCTTATGCAGCTCAACAATCCTACCACATTCAAAGTCAGTGAGCTTTTTTGCTTTTGCCATCAGGAAGTCTTGACAGTGTAAAGACTTCACAGAAAATGACATGGAATCCAGATGTTTGCACAGCTTTTGGCTTTTAAAGACTATGGTCTTAAACTTTTGATCAGCTGAAAAAATCATGTTTGAGTGTAAATGCAGTTTTCAGACAATTCCCTGCTCAAATGTTCTTGTCTCGTGCACTGATTTGTCCTTTTAACATTGTGAAGCTCTACTTAGAACCTTCTTAAGATCCAATAGTGCAAAATGCTAATTCGTGCAAATTTATGACTGGTCTTAAGATTTTGATCAGGAGTGTATATATGCTTTACTGTTCTGGTCAGCACTTTGGCCAACTCTGTTTTTTTACAGGTGCTCTATAAATAAAGTTTAAGTTGAATTGAGACTTCGAAAGCTGAAACAAAATTTCAGACAAAAGGTCCAGACCTTTTGGAGAAGATCCTTGTGTTTTAGAATTGTTAAAACATTTGACTACTTCTCAAGACCAGGTGGGGGTTGGGGGAGCAGATCTATTTCCAAAGTATTTCAGCTCCTCACCACTTGATGGTGCTGTGTTGTAACTAATGTTTCTACTTATCCAGGAGTGAGGAGCAACACATTTTCACAACAGGTTTTAAAGATCACCCAAAGCTAATTTATCTTCTGCATATCAGTGACTCATGATGGCCATCTGATCTTGGATTCATATAATGCTGAATTTGTTCTCTCACACTGGTAAAGCCGTTAATGAATGTGCTCCTCTTTCCGCTCCCTGTCTTGCAGCTTAACGTCCCTGAGGCTCATCACGTGTGGATGGATGTCCGCCAGCACCAGGACGGAGAGTGCAATGGGGTCAGAAGAAGAAGACTCATGAAGTGAGAGGAACCTTTAATTTATGAGACCAGTGGGAGAAAGGATGGTAGTCGTTGGGAAACTGACCCGGGTTTCACCATCGTTCCTCCAACATTAAGTGCTTAATCGACATTGCTCTCCAGCGCCGTCCTTGTCAGTATTGCCTTTCTGTTTTCCTCGTGTCCACTTCCCTGCAGCGCTCCTGCTCTATGGAGCGAAACCCCGGGGGATCCCAGTTTATTCCTGGCATCCATTGGCTTGAAGAATCAGAGCATCTAGCAGCACAGAATGGGTTTGGACGCACCTTAGCATTTTTGGCACGAGGCGACTACTGTTGCTCGACTGGCAGCTGCACGTTAAGGTGTTCACACGCAACCAAATCCCCACTGCGAACACACACACTCATAGATGCACTGAGGTGGAACCCCGAAGAGGGAGCACACAGACGCACACTCTGTCTAACACACTGATTAATAGCTGAACCAGGAGGGACCCATTAAGACCCATAAAATGAGCTTTTGCAGAGCTAGCCCAGCGCACATCAATGCACAGTTGATAACCCCTAATGGATTTTACAAACCATGAAATCGCATCACGGTCCGATAAAACTGGGTATGATGATTCAAGCCTGGTCTATACAGTAAATCACGAAACATGCTGGAATGTCTGCTGAGCGTACTTGTATCAGTGGGCAGGTCTGGGGGATATTTTACTGGTGAGATAATCAATAATTCAACGTCAAACATAAATTAGATGTAATTTATGTGTAAATGTGTAGAGGGGGTTGCTGGAGAGGAGTGTGCAGCGGAGCAGCTGTGACGTGTGTTTAAGGTGTAAGAACAAAAGTACGTTTTCATTTTTTTCCTCCAGGGGATCCTGAGTTGTCAATCTTGCTGTTTTCTTTTCTTTTGCAGGAGCGGTGCCAGCATTTTACACCGATGAGTGTTATGATAAATGTTTTTTTCCCTAATTGAATGTTTAACCTGTTTTTCTTTTCCCATGAAGGTCGATGAACTCTTTTCAGGCCTCGTTTCTACTTGACACATGTGCCAGGTTTAGTGCAGCAGCTTTGGGAATTTGCATGTACTCGCACGCTTTATGTGTGTGTGTTTGTGTGTGTGTGTGTGTGTGTGTGTGTGTGTGTGTGTGTGTGTGTGTGTGTGTGTGTGCAGCTTCCTGCTCCCATTCCCAAATCTCAGACCCCTGCAACCGATCAAGTCACACCAGGACACAGCATGACTCGATCTATATCAGAGGCAAAGTTCAGGTTCTGTAAAGCCGATGAAAGTTACAGCAAACCTTAGAGAACTCTGAATAAAGCTTCACGGAGGGAGTGAACAAACAGCTGGTAATGACAGGGTCCATTTAAGAGGATCTCTTTGCCATTTAAATGCCAATTCATTGCAGGTTAAATAAATACTTTTTTTGTGTAAATGCTTTGTTCTCTGTTTAACCTTGTTTCTTTTCCAGGCAAAGTCCCTTACAGAGCTTTTCCTGCCATTGACTCTGTATAATTAGTACTCCTAGACCTGTGGTTTTTCTGTGTCTGCTTTCTGTCTAGTAGACAGTCAGTCATACTAACAGGGAGTTTTTCCTCTACAATCGGCTGGGCTTCCATAGAAAGGTTACCTTTGACTTCTTCGCATTATATGGTTATTTAGACCGGTTGCAATCTGTGCAAAATGCTGCAGCTGGGCTCCTGACCAGATCCTCAAACTTTTGTCATGTGACTGCACTTCTTATGCAGCTTCATTGGCTGCTGGTTTATTATAAAGTGCATTTCAAGATCTTAGTTTTGCCTTGGAGAGCTCTGCATGGACAGACACAAGCGTACATCTCTGAACTAACACCCACCATACCCTCATTAGGGCTCTGAGGTCCAGTCATTAAGACCTCCGGATTGTCCCTCATACAAAATTGCAAACCAAGGGAGACAGAGCTTTCTCTTCTGAATTTCCCTTCCTGTGACTCCGAGATCAGCTTTTGTTTAATTTTGTCTTGTGTGTTTTTATCTTCTGTTGTAAATCACTTTGTGATTTTTATTTTGAGAGGTGCTATATAGATAAAGTTATACTTACTATTTGAATGTCACTGCATCATAAGTAGGAGGAAATTTTCATGCAACTGAATTTGTGATTAGGATTTGTTTGAATTTAAATCTAATTTAATGAAATATTCCTATAAAATAGGACATGACTTACACATGTTTGTCTTGTAAAGTGCCTTGATGTCAGGTCTATGCACCTAGAACATCATATAACAAAGGGAAAAGAAGGCACAAAGACAGTTAGTTTGGTTTGGCTATGATATTTGTTGTTTATTGGTTTCATATAATTGAACCATGTTAAAGTGGGGACAATTATTCTGGAAATGTTTAGGAATAGATTTGCCCAAGTCCCCTTTTTTAATAACAACCGTGTGAAAGAATCTCCCAAATCCACTCTGGTCTTATTTTTTTCTTCTGAGGCCATGCTCTTCTCGTCATAAAATGATAAGACATTGTGCTTCTTGCAACCTTCAGCCATTTTCAAAGTATACGGTGAGAGCAGCGGAGCTACAATGAACGGCCAAGCTAAACGGATACAGACACTAGAAGTGCGCAGCCTGCAGCACGTGGAAACTAGCAAGGAACGAGCACAATATCACACAAGCATATATCAAAGTTCATGGGACTTTGTATTCAAATGTTTGGTCAAAATCTAAGTAAAGCTCAATGTATTGATCAAATAAAGCCATATATTTGGAGATATCTTGAGCTAATTCCAAGTATTGGCTCGGGGTGCAGATCACATAACTCAGATTGACCAGGACTTCCATAATTATATTATATATTGTCTTAAATGTAGAATTATCAAATAATATTAATTATATTCAAATTAATATCAAAAGATGTGCAGGTGTATTTATTCCTTGCCCCCAAAAGAATGTAACATAAGGAACATGGAGATAAAATGTGGGTTTATAAAAAGACATCCAAGCTGAATGACACTGTAAGGCTTCTATAGTTCGTGATGGCAATAAATCCTACATGATTCAAACTGAAACCTCAACAAATCCTCTGGCTTTCTGAACTGTGTCCCAACAATCTGCTCCTTTGTTTGCAGCTAACATGCTTTTAAAGACAAAAAAAAACATCTTGAAGAAAAAGAAAGCAGAAAAAAAAACATTGGCAGGGCTCCGTATATTTTTGCGTTGCTCTTTCCAAAGCTAATTGTGCAATATATAACAAGGAAGTCATCATCAATAGTTGGCATTAAGTTGAGATTTAGGTCATGCAAAGCCCCAAATGCTCATTGAATTGTCAATGAGTGAAGACAAAGCCTCTATTCAAATGCAGAAAACCTTCAGGAAGACTCTTTACTCACTGGAGTGGTCCTTCATGCAGCTATGTCCCCCAATGAACAATGAATGTTTAAGGGGAAAAAAAATCTTGCAAGTTAATTTAGAGGAACGCTTTTCTGCCTGTTTAGTTAAAACGTTGATTCAGACTTTGGGTTTTCATTGAAATTCACATGCTGGGAATGATTATTTGTCCTCGTCAAAACAATGGATGAAAAACATTCCAGGAATTTCACCTGACAGGGAGAGAAATGGGCAAAATGACTCTTGGCTGCAATGAAAAGCTTTTATAAGTTGTGATTCTTGTCACAGGGGAGTTTCCAAAGTGTTGACAAGCGTTTGCATTTGTTGTTGTTCGAAATACTGAATGATGGAGATTGAATCACTGGCCTTTAAAAATAAATCCTTTTTTTTTTGAAGATGGGGTCATCTTTAATTCCTAGAACAGACTCTTCCTTCCCAAACTGTTCATGTCATTAAGCAAATAAAAAATATTCTTTTTTTGATTGCTTGTTTGTTGTTGTTTATGACGCCTTAGATTTTTAATTTGTTGATATTAATCATTTATGTGTGTGTATTTGTGGTTCACAGCTGAGATTTTGCAGAGAGTCATTTCCAAAAACAAGGAAATGAGTCACGGAGCGCTGACGGTTGATCACATGTAACCCTTCTCATGGATACGTCCCAAAACAAATCCTCCCAACCACCCCGCGCTCACACACTCCACACTATGGTGTGCACTGTGAGGAAAGGGTTTACTAAGACGTTTTATGAATAAATCAGATTTTTGTCATCATCACAGATTTTGAAGTAAATAAAAATAGGTTTGTTTCCTGAGACTGTGGGATTAAAAATAAATAAAAGTGATCGTTAATAAGACCGCAAAGGCATAAGAAATTATTTTGTAAGGATTTTATCAAGATCGTGTTCATGCAATGAGCGAATGAGCGATTTGTTTGTTGAATGGCTGCAGGATGACACACACACAAAGAAATGTTTTTAATGTGTTGTGAACTCACAAAATCAAGTTGGGAAATAAATCAACCGCAGACTGACAGCAAAACATTATCTGAAGACTTTGCAACGGAGTGGCGTAATCGTCCTGAAAGAGTTTGGTAGATTTCCATTACTGATAGCAAAATATACTGCGCTGAGTCATCCATTATTTTTATCATTCGTTTCCAGAGTCAGATTTCTTTGTAATCCTGAAGTTGGCCTCCTCGTTGTTAAAATTAGTGCCTTTGCTCAAAATTTGGAACCAACATTGTATCGACACATAATTTACAAAAAAATGAAAACATCTAGTTTTAGAGTTGCCAGCTTCTGAGTGGCGCTTGGAGTGCTACGTAGGTGTAGGTGTGGTCAGTATTTTTTAAAATGGGATAATACAGCTATCTATACGTTTTTAGGACAGGTAAGTGTCATGATTTGTCTTGGATGAACCTGGACACAGCACAGACACACAGAGCTGGTTTTGAGAGTTTATTGCAGACAGTGGATGATGGATGACAAGAACCAGAGTCAGGTACCAGACGGAGTTGTAGGGTGCAGGAGCTGGCTGACAGGAACGGAGCGGGGAGAAATCCAGAGGAGCTGGGCTGCTGCAGAACCAGGACGATAAACCAGAGGACAACGGAGACGAAGGAGCAGAATCCAGCAGCGCAGCAAACAGGAATTTAACTAAACAGATGAGGAGCAAGACGTGACAGACGAGGACTGGAATCGACAGGCTAGTTGGTAGTGATGACTGAATACGAGCCGGCGACGAGGATCAGACTGAAGGTGAGTTATATAGGGGTATGAACAGGTGGAGCCAGTCATTAGTTGATTGCAGCCGGACAGGTGATCCTGATCAGGGCTGCGCAGAGAAAGGAGGAAGCAGGAAATGTTTAAAGTGCAGCCTTCAGGCTGCATCATGACAGTAGGGACTGAAAATGGCAATGGAAAAGTGGCACAAGTTTAGTTCAAAAAGTTGCCAAGTCTATGCTTCATGGTTTACTTTAAAGGGGACATGTCATGCAAAGACCACCTTTTTGTTGTGTACTTGGAGTCTCTAGGAATGCAGAAAAGCTAAATGTACTTTGTCCAGGTGCTGCAAAGATATCTTTATATTCTGTTTGGGTTATATTTTTCAAGCCGTTTAGATTTATCTGTTTTCTCGTACGCTATTTGAACAAGTAATCACAGTAATTGCTGCAGAACTGCTGAACAAGGTCATGGACTTCTAGCTTACCAGTCTTGCGAATCCGCCATTTTTATTTCTGGCAGCGATTTTGCAGTCCAAGAATAAGGATGCCAAAGCTACAAGGACAGGTGAAAATGTTGAGTTGTTTGACACACCGTCTCTCAGCATAGTACAAAAACGGGCGAACGAGGTGGAGTGGAGCGCTCTGTGACCGGGAGGGAGGGCGGGGTGTGAAGCGGCTCCTTTAGATTTAAAGAGACGGCACCAAAACGAGTTGCTCTTAGAGGCACCTTTGAACAGGGGAAAAAGATGGGAACGTGGGGATAAATTAACGACATATTCATACCAAAGCATTGCAGTTTCACTTTATATAAACCACAACTAAATGTTTTAAATGTGAAAATAAAGAACTGAAATGCATTCTATGTCCCTTTTAAGACGCTATTCTCATTGTTAAGGTGTGCTTGCTGTCTGACATAGGAGGTCCTCATGTGATGCTTTAATTGTCTGAACACTATTAATAATCACTAATAACTGTGCTGCCATACTGTACATATGGACAGCAACATCCTGAAACATGTAGATCTAACCGCATTGCGGTGCTCGTTCAAAATTAACTCTTTCTAAATTCAGTGCACCCAGGTTAAAATAAATTAACTCAACCGTAATGCTCATAGTTCACCACGTAAGCTTTTATTATGATGTTTTTTTCCTTCACTTAAGTTTAAAAATATACATATCTCATGAGGCGTTGTGGCAAGTTGATTAAGCCATTGCTCAGTATTTGCAGCCTGGCCTATACCAGCTTATTTACATCTGATTTATTCCCTCCTGCTCTCTCTTTCGTCACATAAAGAGTATTTCTTCCAGGCAGGAGGACCAAAACAGCTGCTTTAATTCGCATGTTTACATTTAGGCCCAAAATTATTCACACCCCTGGCAGATTTAGGTTCAGCCAATCATTTAACGTTACCGACATGCTTCTTCTAAATGGAAGTGATATTAATTTCATGGAGCCCCAGCTTGCATCTGATGGATCATCTGCGCAGGAAGCTATTAGGGTGACGAAAAGGAGGCCTTCCAGCTCATCACCAATGATTGTCAGAAAAGCAGTGAAAAGTGCAAACAGCAGCTCAGCAAGCATAAGAATGGCCTGATCGCTGTAATGATGATAAATCCGTGCCCGTGCATGTGCACACAGACACAGCGGTAACCAGCTATCACCTTGGAAGAAAGCTGTTGCATCTGATCACAAGTACAAAAAAATGAAAATGTATCAAGACGCAAAATATAAAGAAATTAGTGGTGGTCAGAGAGTCCAATCATTGCATAAGAGCATGATGAATGCTGATAGCGTCCCTTTTTAGTTTCGCCCACACTCTGTGGTGTCAGTGGTACTTCGAACACTATCCACCAACTCTGCCGCTGTCCTCAGTTTGCACAAAGTTTAATGTTCAGAGTCTGTAATCAGATTTGTTATTACCTCTTAGCTTCTACAAAGACCTCATTGAGTCATCTCTGGCAGTAAACTGTGGGACCGTTGTCTGTGGAGGAGGAGAGGGATGAGCGTGCTCCTGTTTTAGACTGCTGATATCAGTTTGGAGATTCCCCACAGCAGAGCTCTCAAAAGCAACGTGTTTGAAGGAAACTTAGCTTCCTTTGTGCCCGAATGAGAGATTTATATTCCACTGCAGACAAGAAAGTTTAAAGGAAACATTAAATCACTCCTCTTTTGGTCTACAAATCACCCTCTCCATTTCTCTCATATCTGTTCCCCTTTTATTTAATTTTCCACCCCTCAAAGGTTTCTTTGCACAGATGTTAAAGTAATGAAATGGTCTGAGGGAAACAAGGTGCCCAGCCTCGTGATTTCCACATATCTTTTCAAGACTTTTTCTGCATGCCTTCCACACTCTCTCATGTTTTTCCTGTAGCTCGTTAGACCAGAAAGTCTGAATATGCTAGTAAAAAAAAAAAAGGAAACTCTGAGAAGACTGTGGATCGGATGAGAAATTGATTGTTGCATCGAAGTGCAAGGATGAAAATTTCAAACGGACCAGAACAGCCAGGGGTATTCCCCTTCTTTCGGCACTCTGACCTTGAAACTGCGACTTGTTTTGCAAAAGTGTGGATTTTTTTTTAGGCCGGTTACCCAGAATTGTATGACTGATTTAATCAAATATAAATCATCAGAAGGGAAAAATGGTTGTATTTATTTAGTTATTAGTTCTTTTTTTGTGAATTTTTTACAGGAAGGCGGTTTCAAGAGTTGGTTTTCAACAAATACTTTTACAACTACAAACTAAACTGCACCTATAACCAACCAATTACTACTGTAATTAATTAGTATACTTTTGTTTGACACCGTTTTATAAAAGATTGTAGCCACCGGTTTAGACCCCAGCATATTCATGTGGTCCAGTCAAAGTCCCGATGTAGCCGGACCCGAAAATATGATGTTCACCGACTCTTCCCATCTAATCTGACTGGGTTTTAAGTTATTCAGGGAAAAACGGATGGACTAAAACTCCAGATGTGCAACACTACAAAATACTTCCCCTATAAAACTTGTAGTGTGCAAACTTCAACTACAAAGGCAAACTTTTAGGTTTTTATTCGTGAAAAAATTACAAATATATGTTGCTTTCCACTTCAGAATTATGTGCTAATTTATGTTGGTCTATCACCTGACATCAGTAATGTGAGGAATTGCAAAAAGGAGGGGGTAAATACTTTATCACGCGACGGTATCAGCAGCCGGTTGTATCAGCCGCCATCATTTGTACAGACAGATGTTTTACAAGAAGCCGAAGGGTTTCCTGGGTGGTCTGATTGTCTTTGTCATTGGAGACTGGAGCACTTTCCGTCTGCCAGAGTTGTGTTTCCGTTCGTGCAGTTGTGTGAGTATTTATGAATCACTCCCCTACACAAGAGACAGTACGCAGTTCAAAGGTTTGCTCCACCTGTGAAAGTTGTGGGCGACGAAGGTGAAGATGTGCTGGGAAGGCGCCTCGTTTCCACCCATCAATCTTTCTCCCTGCAGGTCGTACTCCTCCGAGGGGGCCTCCCACTTCTTTACAATCCAAGCCAGTATCCACTTGACCCTTGACCCGATAGACGCTTCAAACAGACCACAAATCACTTGTGTTGACTTTTGTGACACACACTCAAAAAAGTCAAATATGCAGAAACGTACACGCGGCGCTCAGCCCCCTCTCCGTCGATCACATGACAGCGCGAGTCGGCCTGTGGCCCCTGGGCACCTAGACTAACCTGCTCTCCCACAAACATCCCATACATTAGTGTCGGGTTTCTTCAGATTTCCTCCTTTTGCCTACAGTCGCCTTGTTAGGCACGCTGAAACGGGGTTGAATTTCCACCCAATATTGAGGAATGAAGTGTAAAGCCCATTTTTGACTTTCAGGGAATATTATATTTTCTCAAAGATATTTTCTTTTTTCTGAGAAATACTTGTTTCTTCTCACAGCGCCGTGTCTTTGAGTTGTTTTTGTAGGTTCTTTTTTTTTTTTTTCATCCTTGAGGCAAATTGGCTGCGTGCCTTTTGGGTGAGACACAACCATGTTTTATGAGCTGCGTCGTGTACAGCGTAGTCTTTAACCTGGTCATGTGAATGTGTGAGTTTTTGCTTTTTTTTTTTTTTTAACAGGGGTCTAGTTGAGGCTGGGCGTTTTGAAGTGGGCCAGGCAGCTGTCTTTTACTGCCCCAGGGGGTAATAAACAGAGAGGGAGGGGTAGTTATTTACCTCTTTTATTAGAGCAGGAGGTAGACTTTATTGGGGTCACACTGTAATGCGTAGCCGCAGGGCGAAATGAGATACTTAAAAACAAAAGGTTTCATCAACACTAAATTCCTCCCCCAGGAACGCGTCTGTGTCCAGTTTTTACTTGCTGCCTTTGTGAAAACCTGATGCCATCCATCCTCCATTACCGCTTCACTGTTTCCAGGACCCTTCACGGCCTGCTACTAGTTAAGCACATCTGCTGTCAATCGGCTATGCCCTGTAATCCAAGTGGCATTTCCTGCCACAGGAGACATGCCCACTGACCTGCACTCTGACCACTTGACGATCGGTCAGGAGGCTCGCAGTCCGGCTCACGCGCTGACCCGCATTTGTCCCATAATCCCCCCCACCCCGAAAGTTGCCAAAACAACAGATGCTCCAAGGGCGAGGATTTCCAGCGGGATTACGCCGAGGATGAGAGGATCAATACCGCTCCTGTTTCTGTCCGGTTACACATACAGATGGGGGGGCAAATTAAAAGGAGGAAACTGAACCTTTGACCCCTCCCTGGTGATGGAGGGGTTATCGAAGCCTTCCGGTCCACAGCTATTAGGCCGGACGTATCACTGACTGCTCCGAAGAGGATGGAAATAGGAGGAAGGATGTGAACACCTTTACTAGTTCTTGCACAAATATGAACCAAGTTACCTAACAGTTGTTGGAATAATGGTGCCCTGTCTGTCCAGATGGGAAACTTTTAAAATTGAAGCAAGTCTTTAGCCTAGTGGGCAGCAAGGCTTAAACTGGTTACATTTAACAGACTGAATTATTAGTTTAAGCTGCTGTTTTCTCAAGCTTTACTAGCCAGCCTGCCAGCTCCATATGCATGATTATTGGAAAGCTGTTGATTCCCCATTGAACCATTTTAAAGTTTTCTTTTTACATTTACGTCCTTCCACGGTAACATGTGACTCCAGAGCCTCATGTGGCCCTTTGGGCCCTCCCAAAGGCTCTTAAAATAACTTAAGGATGTACAGATGACCAGTGTTTTGATAGACATGAAAAACTGTCTGTGTTAAAATTATTTCAAATCTTTGAAATTGCACCATCTTTGGCAATTTACATAGATTTAACAATAAATAGGAACAGATTCTATGTGTTTTGGTTCCTAAAACACATTTTAAGGTGTGTGTCAACAGAGAACTGGTCACTTCTGAAGCCTCAATGGTCCACAGTACAATTGTAAAGAAAAGAAAAACTCAACAAGGCTTGGGTAATGGGATGAAAACTAGATTAAAATGCAAAAAAAAAGACCCGGTGCTGCCCTAGCTCTGTAATACTAACTGGGACCACTTTAAAACATTAGATTTTCTGGCTCCTTAGCAACAAAATATAAAGAAACAAAGGAAGACTGTGGCTGAAAGACACACTGTACTCTGCAAACGTCTTGTTAAAAATTTATTAAGAACCGTAAAAAATAAACAATATACTTTCAACTGCCAAACAAAAGGGAAATAAGACCATTGCTGCTGATCCGCAGCGGTGCAGGGAAGGCTGCAAGACGAGCAGATCCAAGAGAACTGGGCATGAGAAACAGACAGGAGAGAGACGAGGGGAGAAGATGGACAGGGACTGTGAAGAAGGAGGGGACAGACGAGTTATTCTGGTTGCAGACAGCTGAGAGAAAGCCTAAAATAAGATGGAGCCATTTAATGTGCGCACATTCTGCAGCTACACTCACAAACCATAAAACCTTTGGCTCCGTTAAAGGCTTTTTCGCTCCTTAACAGTATATTTCTGCACAGGAGCGCCAGAGAGCTGACGTCAAGGCGGTTTATTGTTTTTTTTTTTTGTTTGTTTGTTTAAAGAGTAGTGTCATTTTTCTATTATTTCATACAAAAGAGACACAGTGTAAAAAGTGGTCTAGTAATAAATACAAAAAACAAATTAGTTAGGGTGACATGGGTGGCAAGGCTGCAGAAAGAGAGAGTACAGACGTCAAATCTGACCTGATACAGGAAGAGCTCATGGATTGGTTTACACATCTACAAATAGAGTCGCAGATCTCGTCTGCTGCTGCACATCAATTCATCAAACACACACACAGACAACAAACGAATGAACTGCAATTTAGCAAGTCTGACAAGCTAGTTAGGTCGGATAACGCGTGAGGAAAATCAAGAAACATAAGCTCAGATTTTAAATGTGACATGCTAAATACAATTACCACGTTATTATACGGTGGAGCTAACAGGTTAACTGGAATAAGTCTTCAGATTGGTGTCTCCCAGCACACAGAAAAGTGGGGTGGGGGGTGGTGAGGAGGAGAGAGGAGCTGGAAGGACAGTAAAAGTGGGAAGTGCTCTTGCTCATTGTCGTTCGTAGACTCTGGTGCAAACCACATCGCCTGCCCTCATGGTCTGAAACAACAAAGAGAGGACATTGTTAACACCCACAACCACAGGGCTCAGTTTAACCTTCAATAGATCATGCTGATCCTGGTTATAGCTTTGCTAAAGTGTTCATACCCCTTGCACTTTTTCACATTTTGTTACTTTAAAAGAGACTTCAGTGTGTTTCATCTGGGTTTTATAGGATGGAAGCTGACCAGAGGAGATGCCTGGGAGGAAAACAGCCTGAGACAAGCGTCAACATACAGCGAGGGCTACGACGGATTGGGTTAAAAGCAAAGTATGTTATTAGAGTGGCCTAGTCAAAGTCTGCAGATAAATCCAATAGGGAGTCAGGGCAAAGATTTCAAAATGCATGTTAACAAATCCAATATAACTGGGCTTGAGCTAGTTCCTAAAGAAGAAATGGATAAAAATTTCCATCTCCACATATTTAAAGCTTGTAGAGTTGAAGCCCAAAAGACTTGTAAGTGTAATTGGTTGTGAAAGATGATTCTGATTAGAAAGGCTTATCACACTTTTCAGATTTTTTAACATAAAGAAATTCTGGAAATATTTGTATCCTCTTATTCACATTTTGTGCCACTTTCAGTTGATGTATCATATAAAATCACATTAAAATGCCTAAAAGTTTGTGTTTGTGACAAAATGGGTCAACGTTCGAGGTCAGTGACTACTTTTGCGGGCCAGTGTGATTCAGCCAACTTTTAAGGAAATTATGGAAATAGGCAGTAGCATTTGTTACAAACACATAAACTGCAGCTGGCTCGGTTGGTTTACTGCTTTAGACCGCAATAAGAGTTTTAAATGTCAGCCCTAAAGCAAAGTAATTTCTCGTAAATATATGTTTTTTTATTATTATTTGCACATTGCTCAGCTAAAAACCTATTTACTGCAGGAAGGTCTTTATCGTTACCTTCTTTGTGTCATCTCCAGGTTTGCACGTAGACCAAGGTCAACAATCTAGAAGTAAATCATTTATTTAATGTTTCATGATGCAAAAATGTTTTTTTTGACAAACTTTTTAACTTTTAAAAACGAGGGTCTTGACTGTCTTGGCTCTTTTGTGTCTTCCGTGTCGGAGCCTTTCTGTAGAGCTAGATGGTTGCAAGACGTGCGAGATCTCAGAGCATCATGTTGTCAAATCCTGGCGGGGCCGACCAGACTTGGACATATTTGCAACATTCCCAAAGGAGCGAAGGAGCAGCCGTGGAATGATGAACATTTGCTCGTCTGGCCACTTTTCCTCTCCTAAAAGCGCACCAACTGTGGTTCAGTCATCGTAAAGACATGTGACAAAGATTTATCTTGTGGTGTTGAACTTTAACCATCCCAGACTCCAAATACAGCACCCTCCACGCTTTTTACACATATTCAACCCCGTTAAAACCTTTTAATAACGTTAACGCTTAATTTGGTACAGCGAGAAAAACGTTTTCATGTGAAGAAATGATGTTTAATAGAAATCTCCAGAGTGAAAATAATTAGTGCCTTTGTTCAGCTGATAAGATTATCAAGGAACTTCACATTTGTAAACCATGGCGTTATGCCTGGAAAAAGTATTCCCTGTCCTACCACCAAAAACATAAACGTGGTGTTTGCTCCATTCTCCCAGGACTTTGACTGGAACTGCAGGCTTTGGTCAGATAAGACTAGGGCTGAGGATCTGTTTGTCTTTCTAAGGCTGTCAGAACCTTGTTTGAGAATTTGGTAATTATTTTATTTATTTCAAATGTGTGACAACGAATATATAATCTTGAAAAACAAGTAGAAGAAGGAGAAAATAAGTGACCATATAAGAAAGAGATGGTGATGTTGTAAAATGATTGGTGTTGATATTCAAGGGATGGGAAGAACTAAACTAGTGACCAGACCCTTCAGCAGACACACTTTTCCACCCATCTGTTACAGGTTACATGAAGAAACACCTTAATAATGCTCATTTTGACCGCTTGTATTCAGGAACTCGTACTTTCGGTCATTATCCGTACCTCGTGACCATAGGCGAGGGTTAGAAAATAGATGGACCGGTAAATCAAGAACTTTGCTTTTATGCTCAGCTTTTTCTTTTCTATAAAAGATGAAGCCCCTGTTTGGACTGAACATTGTGAGTCAGAAGCATAATCGCCAAAAACAAGTGGCCAAATTAACACAGAAATGTTATATTATGCCACTCCAATGAAATATATATTTATTCTAAAGCTTTTACATATCCTTGCTAATTGTACGTACATACATTTCTGCAGAATCAAATAATAATAAATGGGAAAAAGATTTTTTTCTGTCACTTTGCCCATATGTAAAACATAGAGAGCTGCTTGTTTGATCATAAATATCCATCCTGTCCACATAGCAACTGAGGACATGTCTTTGTCACTTTAATGTGACACTTTCACATCACATTAAAGCGACCATTTAACACAGCAACAATCACTGCTGTACACTATCGTCCTACTACAGTGCAAAATATTCATGGTTTAACTAATACAATTTTACTTATATTTACTTTTTAGCTTTTTCAGAAAATATTAATGAGAAACTAAAGTTGGCTGAGTTGCCCTTGGTTCTCATTTAATTTAATATGATTCATTTTTTGTTTCCTTGTTTGTTTATTATTTCCTATCAGTGACTGCACCTTATGGCTCACCACCCAGGGTGACAGTCTTGGGGGCAGCGTGATTAATCAAAGTAAAATAGTTATTTCACTTGTGCCCGACACATGTTTTCTAATGCTCATTGCATGATCATTCAATGGAGAGGGAATGTATTTTGCACAGTGTTTGCACACTACTTTTCTCTTTTTTTGTGGGTAATCTGGACTGTATTTGATTACCTGTAGTAGTCCGAATGGTCAAACCTGCACAGAGATTCTTAGAAATACTGTTTGGCATAAATTAAATCTTCATTGCTTTTGGAGGATGGGGGCTGGACTCGCCTACTGCAACAGTCTAACAAAGAGCCCCGACAGCAGCTAATCTGTCTTCATAATGGCTTAATAAACCTTTGCTTGATGGAGACTGGGAAGAGAGGCCCCAGAAACAGAACGCTGGAAATTTCCCCCAAAATGTTTTTTTTCTTTTGTTTTATTTCCAAAGTATTAGCCTACATAGACAGTTTTCAACTTTTTCTTCTCTGAGAGACTGAAATAATTTTACATCAAAGGTCAAACTCTGATTCAAGTTATGAATCACTAAAACCCAAGTCGAGCTGATTTGTGATGTTTGCCTGAGTCATTCAAGACTTTGTCTTCAAATCATAAATTTACAAGATCCGTCATCTATGAATGTTGAAAAGTAACTGAAGCATCACTGTGAGCTTCAAAAAACAATTTCTTCTGCTCCTATTTTATGTAAATAGAGGCTTAATACGCTAAAAGGTTAGGATAGTGATTAACATGATTAAATGTAGTCTGTACAGCATAGCTACGTGGAAATTAGTCCAAATATCAGATAGGAAACTCTCTTAATGGGACAACTATTGGTTGTGTACTCCATGAACATCGCCTTTATAGAACAGTGGCAAGAAGATGACAAGGAAAGCCATAAGACATCCAGCTTAACGTTTGCCACACGCCTTCGATGGGACTCTGCAACAATGTGGAAGACGATCGTCTGGTCAGAAGAGACAGAAATTGACCTTTTTGCCCTTCATGAAAAAGACAACCGTCCTCACCAAAAACATGGTGGTGGCAGCATTGTGCTGTGGGCATATTTTTCTACAGCAGGGACTGGGAGGGCGGAGTTAATAGGGAAATGGATGGAGCTGAAACTCTGGAGGAGAACTTTGAGGTTTGAGGCTGCAAAAAGACGTGAGGCAGGGGAGGAGGACGATCACGCAGCAGGACAGACACCCGAAACATTTAACGAGAGCTACAGTGGAACCGTTTTCAATCAAAGTTTATTCATGTGTTAGAATAACCCAGTCAAAACCTAGACCAACATCCAATGGAAATTTGATGTCTCCAGACGCTCTTCATCCAATCCGACTGAACTTTAGCTATTTTACAGAGAGGAGGGGTCAGACATGCTCATCTCTAGATGAGTAAAGCTCGTAGACACACTGCCCAAAAAGACATGGGCTGGAACTGCACCGAAAGGCGGTTCTAAAAAAAATAATAATTCAGGACAACAATTGCACAACACAAAAAGTTTTAAACTTTCCATAAAATCCCGATAAAATACAATGACGGTTTTGGTTGTAGCGGGACAATATGTAAAGAAAAGAAGTTCAAGGGGTACGAATAAATTTAAAAAGCGCATTGCTCTGTGTGATTTACCAGGATCAGCTTGCTGTCGCTGGTGATCTCTCGGGTCCAGGACGTCTTGGGCCCTTCTCCTTTTACCAGAGTCTGCTCACAGCTGATTTTGCTGTCTGTTTCCCAACGTGGAAAACTCTAAATGCATGGGGAGAAAAATCAGGAAGAATAAAGAACATCAAACATGATCTATACGCCTGGTTGGAGGCTTGATGAAATGCCAAGGAACCAATGAGGGAGTGTCTAATGTAGGAACAGGAAAAATAATCCGCTGCAGGGTGATCACTTGGAAGTGATAAGCCGTGGTGCAGTGCAGTCCTGGCTGGCTGCATGTGTTTGCTTTGGAGACGGACACACAGAGGCCATACGAGGGGAACGGGGAGAGTACCGGGGAGGATTAGGGAGGGACAGAGGGCGAGAAAGGCCAAGAGGGGAGGATGGGGTGGAAAAGATGGTGGGATGTTGAAAGGCGAAGCGAAGAGTATCCTGATAGTCCCTCAGAGAGCAAGGGAGGAGTAAAGCTGTGCTCTTACTTTTATTATGATGAAAAGCCAAATTAAACCGATTTATAGGACGGGATCTGCTCCCTCTCCATACGCCCATCTCCGCCTTTGAGTCGAGTGTTTGGCTTTGGAACAACCAAAATCATTTGGGTGTAAATCTTGGTGCGTTGCGTACCGTGCACTGGCGCCCGTCCACTGTTGTCTCGTTGAACTCCTGTCCCACCGTGAAGGTGATGTGAGTGGTGCGGACCGTGGTGGACGTCTTGATGGACAGCGTCTCGCCGTCCTGCGTGATCTCCACCAGCGGCTTCGAGGCGGCTTTCACTGCTATCTTGCGCATCATCACATTCACCCCTGAAATATGACGGCCCAGAAGATAAAGTGTGATCATTTATTTGCATAATGTGCAATGCACAGAGTCTTACTGTACTTTTATAAACCTCTGACTGATATTCCAACACTGTGTCTTGCAGACGTTTATAGGGCCATGCCTAGGAATCCCAAACCAACTTTTTCACATTTTGTCATATTGCAGCTGCCAACTTCAATGGATTTTACTGGGATTGTATGTGATAGATCAACACAGAGTGATGCAAAGCTGTGAAGTGAAAGGAGCTCCACCTGTATGTGTAGGGTCGCTGTCCGGCTGGAACGTGAACCCCCAACACCATTTTCAAGTGTTTTCATCTCTGACCAGCTTCCCTGCCCCTGCTGCTGCATGACTGGTGCTATTTTTTTTACCATACAAAGTTTTTTGCATGCAGGCAGTGACTTCCCTGACCAGAGAACCTGATTCACACGCTTGCTGGGACCCCTGTGGGATTCATGGTGAAGCTTAAACAGGATTTCTTTCTTTCGATAATGAAATTTCAATAATTTTGTCCTCCTACTCTTAAATAAAGGACAAATTTGTGAAGAGCATGGCCGACTGTTGTCCTGTCAACAGATTCTACCACCTGAGCTGGGGATGTCTGCAACTCCTCCAGAGGTTACCATGGGCCTGTTGGCGGCTTCTCTTCTCTGTCCATTCTGTCGGTTTCGGTGGGTGACCTTGTCTTGATAGATTTCCAGCTGTGCCATGCTCCGTCCATTCTCAGATGACGGATTGGGCTCTGTGAGATGTTAAAATCTTGGAATACTGTTTTATTATCTATCTATTCTTCAAACTTCTCCACATAGTTTTTTTATCTGATCTTCTCCAACAAACCTCTCAGGCCTTCGCAGAAGGGAATAAATTACACACACACACGTTGACTTCATTTACTAATGAGATGACTCCTGAAGGCCTCGGCTGCAGTGCATTTTGCTTTGGTGTTACTGGGTATTACGGAAGGCTGTAACAAATACATGCCACACTTTTCAGATTGTTGCTCTAACTCATAAAATCCCAATAAAACATAGTCAAATGTGTGTTGGTAATTTGACAAAATGTGACCAAAGACACCATAAAGGCTCAAAGACATTCTGTTTTCCTCTCAGACTTGGCATTGCACAGCTCCTTCTCACACTGATTCTGGGGAAACAATGAGGTAATGAAACAAAGCAAGTCCACACATCTGCATTCCCCCCAGACTTCATCATCTTTGAGCACATGCAAACACGCACCCACACATCAAATACACCCAGGCTCAAGTGGGGATTTGCACTTTCTGCACTCAACGTTATTTCCCTCTTTCTTCCTCCCAGTAACCACAGAGGGAAAGGACAAAACTTCACGTATAGGTGCCAGCAGCTGTATTTGTTTAGTGATTTATCAATCACACGGTTAAATCATGCTTTTGTCACATCCAGGCTATAAAATCTTAACTGATGCAGAATGTGTTGAATGAGCATGAATGTTTCTAGAGAAAAAAATGTAAAAGAATGGAGGGGGAATCTGATGATACAGTGTGGGAAACAAGAGGGGATGGGGAGGAGAAGCAGGAGGAGGCGGTAGTGGGTGGACGGGGGGGGTTCAGACAGCCGAGGGGCAGAGGGTCTGTGTGTTGTGTGTGAAGATCCCTGTCCAAGTGTGAGGGGAAGCGTGTATGCACCGTCGGGTTGAGTTTCCCACCTCTCACCTCACGTACATTCCCACCTGTCACCGAGAGTAAATATACACGCAGAGAAATGCAAAGTCAGTGAGCATGCCTCAGTGCGTCCGGCGTCCACGCTGCATGCAGTGCCTACACGCTGCACGGCGCATTATCAGCGTCCAGACGTGGAAATGATGCGGACTGCATTGTGTGAAACTGCATTTTTAGATAATTATACAAGGAATACATAACTAAGTGATATGGGTTTTCAGCACTTTGACAACATGTGCACTTTTATAAACTCCCACGGCACATTTTATTTGAATAAATGTGGTAAATTCTGTTTTGCTCAATAATTCAGTAATGCAAGTTGAATAAATTGATTGTGATTTATAATGATTATTGTTATTATCGTCATCAAATGTTTTATTGGTATGTTTTGAGTGAATTGCTGCAAACACCAACACAAAACTGTATTGTCTCTTTATAATTGTTACACACTTCATTATATTGTTCTATATTACTTGATGGCACCAACAATGACTAGTAATCAGTCTAGTCAGTCTTTTATCCATTCTTTGCATTTATTATAAAAATAAATACAAAAATATAAGTAAACAAAAAATAGATACATAAATAGCCATTCTTTTGTTTGACAACAATTTATTTACAAGCTTCCTTAACGGATTTGATGTTGACACTCACTAACCTATTTATTGATCTATTTATAAGTCTTTAATTGTTAAATTTCACTGAAAACTTGCTGGTGTCCAAACAAAGCACGAGTCTTGAAGTGTGAACCATTTGGCGACAACAGAAGGTTAAAGATTCCCTTTGGTCCTCCCTGTCTGCAGACGTGGGGCCAAAAGGCAGACCTGACCGCAGAACGCACACTGACAGTCAGTCAGGGTCAGAGGTCAAAGGGCAGAGGAAGCGTTTGTGGCATAGAGACGGAGAAGAGGAGTGAGTCAAGGAAGAGAGGATAGATAGATGGAGAGTGGAGGGTGGTTGGTGCTGACAGGCTTCGCCCAGCTGTGATTCTTTGGGAAAGTTGTGGGAGTTTAACTTGCGTTCTTGCTGGCATAGAGTGCAAAAGGTTTTTATTATTATTATTTGAATACCTTGCAGTCCTTTAAGGGGTCTTGAATAATGGTTATCCAGACTTTTCTGAAAGCTTCTAACCAGTCTTTGCACCTAACCATGTCAGCATATTGTATGGACTGTGCCTAAAATATTGAATTCAATGTTTTAAAGTAGAAGAACAATAAATAACAGTCGTCTAGCTCTAAAGAAAATCCATAAATAATTGACCCAAAGCCTGACATGCATCAGCCTGCAGTTAATCATCTCCTGCATGTCAGGTTTCCAGGTAATTGTTCACTGGTGGATCTAGCACACTAATCATATCGCCATCTTTCCCTTTGTTAGAGCCCCTTTCCTCCTCCCCTCAAACGCACAGACAAAGGGTGATGGAGACCAACTCACGGGTTATTGGGGCCAAACATGTTCGTTAATTGCTTCAACAGGAATTCTCTGCCATAATGAATGTTGGCTCAGGACAGTAGGGGCCTCTGACAGGTATTTTAGTGACCTCTATGCGCCGTGGATGAAAGGGGGTGTGTCTGAGAGAGCCCCTGGATAAAGAGCAGCCTTGTTTGCTGCAATCATATCTCCGACTTGATGACGTGAATTCCAGGTGTGCGCTGGAAAGTTATCTAATGAAAAAAGATTACGTAAAACGACCAGCGGCTCTAGGGTCCCGCCACGTGCTGAAGCGAGCAGATGGAGGGATGCAACAAACCAGAAACAGCGGAGCTTGGTCTCAGTGTAAGGAAGCCGCTCCGAACACTGCTGAACAGTGGCGACTTGTCAATAGGGGGCGCTAGGATGGCGTCCCCATCAAAGTTGCCGAAAAATAGATTAGACACAGCAAACAAATTACGAAATACAACTTAATGATCACATTTGTTCTCGCATAAAATGTGTCAGTCTTTTGATTTGTCAGCATTCCCATTCCATTTTGGGTTTGTTTAGGGTGTTTTTGTGTGTAGACTTCCTAATTTTAAAGTTTAATGCCACTGGATGCCAGACAAACGAGTGTGCATGTAGCCTATGTTACTTGTGCATCTTTTACCTACCACATTTTTTCCTTCCACTCAACCTTCCATTAATATGTTTGGATATAGCACTCTGCCAATAGCCAGCACCTTGCACAATAAACACACCCTTCTTTTGGGGGATGTCAATGACTGCCTGCTGGACATCTGTCAGCCCAGCGGTCTTCTTCATAATAGTGGAGGCAATTACATTTCTTTTTTAAAGTAATTTTTTCATTGTTTTTAAGAAATATTCACATTTCTGGAGAAATTCTAATTTGTGTTATCACCAAAACGACCAAAAGCAAACACTTGAAGTAGTCACTCTGTGTGTTGCATCTATGCAGCATGAAAGTTTCACCAACTTTTCTGTGAAATTCTTACTTATTGGGATGCACCTGTAAGTCAAACTTATAGCTTATTCAGCTATGTTACATACTAAATGAACTATAACTTTCCACAACTGATCTGTGCTCTTTAAATAGTCTTGCAGGGCAGCTTTGTCATTGCATGGTTTTATTGCCCAGCAGAATGGGTGGAAAGTAATTAATACCGAACTCTAATCAACTGATGGCCCAAACTGATGCTTAACACACATTCATTTAGTTGCTCTGTAGAGGGGGTTGCTGGGGGCCGCGTCCAGCTTTGGGCCGGCCCTGGTAGCAGGTGTTTGCTCCTCTCCCTGACTGACACTTTACATAATGATGCTACTGTCTGCCCTACTGTATTGTGCCATAACGGTCCTCCTCAGCAATCACATGCACTCAGATAATCGGAGGCTGTGACAGATATGCCGCCGTTTGGCTCCATTGTGCTTGCAAGGGGATGCAAAAGCTGAGACAGGAGAGAGAGAAAAGGGTGGGGGCCTAACATTTGAGTTTCTGGTTCTGCAGAATAACAAAGAAGTCCCCCCCCCCTCCACACACACACACACACACACACACACACACACACACACACACACACACACACACACACACACACACACACACACACACGCGCGCGATGATACAGGCGCGCAAAACAGGTCGACCATTGGCTTTGCAAGGACCCGCATTAGAAGAAGTGACCCTGTGTTAAAGAACGAGATCTTTGTGGCTATAAGGGAAGTTCATGTCTCTCTCATGACTTACCCAGTACTTTCAGGAGCTCCTCAAAGTTTTCCGAGCTTTTCATCCCCCAAGTGCCAGAGAAATCAGGGATTTCGCGCTCCATCTTCGGCTGCAGGTAGTTATAAATGAATTTAGGTGAGTTGACAGGTCCAAGTTTTTCCGTGCGTAAAATAAGTGCTCCGGTTATTCCGCCTGACCTGAAACCTGCTGGATGCTTTGATTTGGCTCCTGCAGATCGGTTGCTTCTGACAGGTCTTATCTCTTTCTGTGTGATGCTCGATTTAAGCTGCTGCGCTTTAAAATGAATGGCACTGGGAGCAACGACACTTGCGTGGGGATGCACACGCCCCCTCTGTTTTTTTTTTTTTTTATGTGGGCACGCCTCGGAGCCCAACTGAGTGATAGAGAAAAAGGTCAGGGGAGTTTTGATCTGACCCCGCCTCTGCAGGCGACGTGCGTTTCACGGTTAACGCACGCAGCCAAGCTTGCGTCCGGAGACGCTCCATAACCAGAAAGGCAGCCCCAGCACCAGAAAGGCAGCCCCAGCACCAAAAGCGCATCAAGGAGAAATCTCCTTTTTGCAATTTGCCATGCGTCTTGTATGTATTGCTTCGCTGCGGTTTCAAAAGAGGGAGGAAGCAGCCAAGTCCGCCTGTTGACAGAACATGTCGTCTTGGCAGGGCGGTGCGAAGGAAGAACCAGTCAACTGGCAGACTGAGTGGATGGCAGTGGCAGAGCGCGTGGTGGGTATATGTGCGTGTCTGTGAGCAGAAAAGGGCGTCAAGTTCACCCCCAGTCTCCTGTGCGCCACTGCGATGTGCCATAAAAATAAAAGTGCTGGTAATGGGATACAGCTCCTGGCTGCGACCTTTTGGGATACATCCATTTAACTGCGGCTGCTTTAGAGGAAATAAAACCCTCCTGTGGGGAGGGCACAGGAGCAGAGGGCGTGCGGGGATTAGTATGAAAAGGTGAGGTTGGAGCATGTTGAAGCCTTTAGCCCCCCGCTGCTCGGGCGGAAGAAAGAGGCGAGAGGAGGAGATCTGGTAGACGGCGTCGGGTGTGTGTGTGTGTGTGTGTGTGTTGGGGGGGGGGGGGGGGTTAGGGTAGGAGGTATCCTCCTAAGGAGCACGCACTAAATCACGCACGCGCTGATGATGGATGGAAATTGGACAAAGCCGACGTTAACTATTGACTCCTGATGGATGATCCCATCCGCTACACACAGCGCGCCGAATTAACCGGCGACTCCGGCAAAGGAGGGGTGGACAGTAATGAAGGTTTAAGTTCCTGCTTGAGTTATTTGGCTGCTCCAAACCACCATTTTACACAAACCCGGGGCCCAGACCTGTGACACAATGGCTAACAAAGGTATAACGACAGCGTCCTGAAACGTGATCTGCGCTGCTTTTTTAGCATGGCGCTACGTCCACACGCAGCGAACCGCGTCTCACTGCGGCGGCTCTGTTTGATGTGAACAAAGCTTGTTCACATTGTTCTCCCCCGCGGATACGCACACATCGGCCACACACCATGACACAACCACGGCATGTTCTCACAAGACATCCATATCGGAGCTCTGATTTCCACAGTCCTGCTCTCTTTGCCTTTTTTTTGTGTGTGTTTTTGTGTCTTTTCCAGGGGCGCAAAGGTGCAGAGATATCCGCTTGAAGTGTACCGCGTTTTTTCACACAGCAATGCGAAACTTCAGTATTGGGACTTGATTTCATAGAGCAACAAAAAGTAGTGCATGGCTGAGACGTGGGGGGATGAAAATCAGGACTGGCGTGCATTCAGTCGCTCTGAGTCATTACTTTACCAAACCTTCCTTGGCTGCGGATGACTTTTGGGATACTGGATGTGAAATATTTGGAAGCAAAAGCCAATTTATCCACACAAAAGTTTCATTTGAAAACTTTGGACCAACTCAACTTGGTTATTATAATAGGTTATATATTAGGTTTTAAGGTATTTGCGTCAGAATATATTTGTACTTTAAACATCCGGTGTCAGGGCTTCGGACTTTGCTTTCTTCAAAGTAACCTCCTCCGGCTTATATGAATCATGCGAACTGCAGTTTGCACCGACTGTTGCAATATTTCTGAAATATACAACAAAGCCGTTGTTTCCTTTTGTTAACATCTATTTGGCAATGGCGTGGTAGCATCAATGGACACCTAAAGGCCGTCTTACAGCAAATAACTCCCGAAATACATAAAACTCTCACTGGTTTTAGAATAATAATGGTACTTCCAAACCTTTGGGCTGTAGTATATGTCGGCACCAACTTTGCACGTCTAGAGAAGGAAAGTCCGATCCCTTCTTTGCAAAATCTCTGTAGCACATTCAGTTTATATAGGCAGCATCCCCTCAGCATGACGCCGCCTCCACCATGCTTCGCCCTAGAGAGGATGTGATTAAATTACACACAGACAGCTTTTATTGATCAAATAGGTGACTAGATAGCTGGATTGTACAGGATTTTATTTGAAAGTTTCGAAGTAATGGGGCCACACTTTTTGGATTTTTTTTACTTCACAATTATGCACCACTTAATGTTTTTTAGAAATTACGTTGAAATTAGTTTTTTTTAAGAGAAAAATTCAACAGGCATGTATGCTCTTGCAAGGCCACTGTCGACAGGAAATAAATCACAGTCAAGCAGTTTGTAAAAGTTATATATCGGTTTGACATCATTCTGCCACATTGCTCCTTTGGTGGTCTGCTGAAAACTTTCTAATTTTGGTGAAAAAAACCCCCAAAAGGAATAAATCATGTCATCAAATTCAAAGTGACCAGTTCAAACACAAAGGAGCCAAACGAGAGCCAGCAAGCATTTGGAGACTCCATCTTCAGGTTCACTGCAGACCCATTACCATATTACCATGGCGTAGCAACAAAAACGCATCACAGTGTTTTGAAGCAGAGCAACACGGCGACAGCCTCACCCATCTTGTGTGCGCGCCGTTTCAAAGAGGGGATTGATAAAGAGCTCTGAAATGTGTGTGATGCTGCATGTCAGCACGCCATGACAAAGCACGGCTCAGCATTCAGGTGCACTCATCCGTGCTCCGCTCCTCTTGGCCCCGCTCTCTCCACTCGTTCCCCCCCCCTCCCCAACCCCCTCCTTTCTGTCTCTCCTTCATTTTGTTCAACTTTCTCTCCCATTCTCCTCCTTCTCCTCCTGCTGTCTGGCTTTTGTTCCTTTGTGCTGCTCGGACGCATTCCTCAAGCCCGATGAAGAGAAGGAGAACATAAAGGAGGAGATGGATGGGAGACGAAATAGTTAAGCTAGGGAGAAAGTTAAGAGACTGGAGTGCAGGTGATTTTCTTTAATTTTTTTTTTAAACCAAAACTCATTGTTGCGGAGAAAGTGAGTCAGTAAAGGGAGACGGTGGAAGCTTGGAGATCAAAAACACAACCTGCAGTGTCAGATAGAGTTGAGAGGGAGTGAACGAAGAGAGGCTCCTCTGTCTTTGGAGGTGTAAGAAGTATTAGATTCCTCCTCTGGTGCCACCTCTATCTGATTTGATCTCTATTTCCCTGTGTTGTCACTATTATTATCCTTCTGTGCTTCTTTTGTTTCCTACAGTGTTCTTTCTCACACCGAGATTATCTTTTGTAACTGATATCATCACCTGTCATGACAGAAACTGACAGGCCGGCTTTACCTCACGGAAATAAAACAAAGTCTACTGTTAATACAATAAGCTCTGCTATTTTTTTTTTTTGCCGCAGCTGAAGGCAGAAGCACCGTCGGTATCAGAAAAGAGATATGTTGGCTATAGCATCCGAATTGTCTGATGCGCAGCTGGTTGCCAAGATGTATCTGCAAATAAGACATTAAGTGATGGCAGTTACTGAAATGTATCTGATGTGTGTTATTGTTGGCATAAAACTGGATGGTTTGAAAAAAAAGAAAAGGTTTTGGGGCTTTTGAGCCAAACAAGAGTTTCATTTCAGAAAAGTTACACTGCAGATCTTTTGTAGTGTTGCATACATTTCAGCTGATTCAAACGTGTGAAAAATGGCCTTGGATAGACTGAAGGTGTTTGGTTCCCTTCTCTAACGCGTGAAGCAATGAGTCCGGAGGTCAAAATGAAAAGAAAACCCCAAAAAATTATCATCAAAATCAGTGCAGACCTAATACAAATTATTTCTTTTAATTATTAAAAAAATAAAAAAAATAAGAATACATCAACAGTGTTTTTCCTTGGCTACTCCTTATTTTAGTTCATGTTTTAAATTAAAGTTTAGTTTTAAAAAAAAACAGTGTAAACTGTGTCCTTTATCTGGTTCTGATGGGATATCGTTTTACCATCCACTTGGTTGCTGGAAAGTAGAAAATACTCACTGCTTTTTGGATATTTCAAAGATCAAGATACACCTATATAAATACTGTCAATACTGACCCAATTAAAGTAACAATAATAATAAAAAAAAGCTATTCCACAGTGCCTTACAACAGTATTCACGCCAATCCTTTTCACATTTTGTCATGTTACAACCACAAACATCATTACATTTAGGATTTTTATATCATAGACCAACAAACATTAGCATGTAATTGTGAAGTGGAAGGAAAATTATTTATACTGTTTTAAAATATGTTAGTGATATTTATGTGAGTTTTTATTCAGCCCCTTTTACTCTGATACCCCACAATCATTTGCATTGACCAATTAGTAAATAAAGAACAAACACAGCAGACAGGCCAGGAGAAAAGCAGGGTTAGGTTAGAAAGAAATTTCCTAATGTCTCTGAACATCTTACAGAGAATTGATTCTTCCACCATCTGAAAATGAAAACAGCATAAGCAACTGGGAACTGATCAAAACATGGCCGTCCACCTAAGCTGACAGGCTAGACAGAGAAAGCGTAAATTCCTATTTACCCTGAAAATCCTGCCCTGCAAGAAGGAAGCCACAAGAAGCCTTGTTTGCGGTTTACAACAACCCATGGGGGAGGTGGTCTTTTTCACCTTCTTGCAAAACGTGCTGACACTAACGCCAAACGTCACCATGAACACAAACTCCACAGTGATAACCATGTGTGAATGTGGCTCAGTCAAAGTCCAGCTCTGGATATGATTGAGAATCAATAGGAATAGCTGAAAAGTGATTTTGACAGATGTCTTTTATCTAATCTGTCTAATCTTGAAGTTATGCTGCAAACAAGAATGAAGAAAAAAGTGTATCAAGAGGTGCAAAGCTGGTAAAGACACACCCCGCCCAGGGCCTGCAGCTTTAGCGATAGGTGAGCATACAAGGTAATGACAGGAGTCAGGGGTTCTGAATAAAAATGCATGGCATGCTTTTCAGATTTTAATGAGAAGAAAGGTAAACTATGCATTCATTCCCTTCAGCTTCACATTCATGCCAAAGTGTAAAGGTGAAGGCTATTCTAACGCTGTCACGTATAATACCTCTGAAACACCTGGTGGTGGTCATAATTTGACAAAATGTGGCAAAGTTCAGTAACACCGTTGCAAAGCAGTGGACGTCATAATCTTGAGGAAAAAATATTTTGTCAATATGGATTCTGCTGAGAAGATATTTGTTAAAATTAACATGGAAACTAATGCAGATTGTTTGAACAAACATTGTTTTTTCGGCAAAACCTAACAGAGGATCTGCGCTTCAGTCTGTGAAATGCAACATGTGAGTCCTGCAGACACGGCCTCTACGGGTTTCTGGATTTTATTCAAATCAGCCTGGGCCTCGTATCAACCCTCTCACCAGAACGACCCGCTCCATATCTCCACTCTCCCTTCCTCCTGTGCTGCTTGTTGCTTCCTATTTCCTTCCCTCATTCAAATGACACCAATCTGAACCGTATCTGCAGAACATCCAGTCTATTTGTTGTCCCAAAGAACTCTGCTCTGCAGGATGAACCAAACGCAGAGCCGTTTGTGCCCGGGTGATGGTGGTCTCCCTCGGCCTCGCAAAACTTCCGTTGTCTGCACAAGCTGCCGCTTGTTCGTGTGAATGTAGAAGTGTTTAGCCTGCTGTAAAGTCACACTTCAGTGTCATTCTCCACTTTATCGTCGAGCTGACCTCCAGTAAAAGTTCTCACCCCTGCATCGTGAGTGATCCCAGATGTGAACTTGACCCTGGCCGTCCGAGGCACCAGTTCCTGGCTGGAAGGAATTACTACAGCCCTTTTTCCCAATAAAGAGGCTGCTAGACAGGAATTATAAGCGCGCGCTCGTAAAACTTTTATGAATTAATGTGGCTTTCTCCTTTGATTTACCCCAGTGTCACGGGAACTGGAGGGGCATTCAGAGATCAGAAAAGCAGACAAAACATTCACGCGACACAAATCTGGGCTGCTTTCTGCAATCCTTGCCTTTCCTAGCATAAAATAGACGAGTACCCAACAACCTCCTACTGCCTTTGAGAATTACAGCCTCAGAAGCAAAGAAACATTTTTCTTGTTCCAGGGGTTGAAAAACCAAGACATCTGTGAACCGCTGCTCAGTTTGACTTTCACAACAGTTGCACCACAAGCAGCGCTGCACACACACGCATTGATTTGCAGTGTGTGTGTGTGTGTGTGTGTGTGCAGCGCTGTTTGCCTGCTGGCATGCTGACCCAGCAAACCACATGGATTTGATTAGGGTGCTAAGGATGGCAGCATTTAACTTGGAAATGGGAGGCAGAGAATGTGGGAGGTTAAAGAGCAGAGAGGAAGAGATAAGAACCGAGAGAAAGAAAATATAATGTGGAAATAAAGTGTCTCTTGTGTGTCTTTGTCTTTCTTTATGTGAGGTCTGTCTGTGTGTGTGTGTGTGTGTGTGTGTGTGTGTGTGTGTGTGTGTGTGTGTGTGAGATGTTGTGCATTTAAAATCCTGCAAACCTGTAGCTAGAAGTCAGTTAGTTACATTCAAATAAAAATGACACACTGAACCTTTATTGTTGGTGAGAGCTCCAAGTCTTTGAGGTTAGGAACGGCTCCTGATCATCACCCTAATCTTTAGCTCCCTCTCCTCAGACTTGAAGATGTATCAGATTGAAGTTGGGACCCTGACCCGGAACGCTGGCTGGAGCGCTCCAGCGGTCTTTGGTAAATTATGAGGTTTGTTTAAACCAAAATTTGACAAGAAGGAATTTACAAGTGTTCAAAAACATACAATTTGATCCCCTGTTTTCACCAGAAACAGTCTACAGAAAACATTAATTGCAAATCATGCACAGCACCGCCCCACATTATGGTGCACAATAAAACACACAGTTTTCTGTGCACAGCCATTCAGTTACTTGTAAACATAAAAAAAAAAAAAAAAACAGTGTCCTGGCCAATCACGAGGCAGCAACTTGACACGTTCGGGCATCTACATGTGATGAAGACAACTTGCTGAAGTTCAAAACGAGCATCAGAACGAGGAACAAAGGGGATTTAAGCGGCTGTATACACAGCATGGTTGTTTCCTTTCGCTCCCGATCAAGACCACACTTGTGTGTTACTAAGTTCATTTTCATGTTGCATACAAAAAAAAAAAATCCTACAGGAATCAAACAGGAAGCACAAGACTTGAATAATGACCTAATAACATGCCCACACACACACACACATCACATTGTCCTTACAAGGACTTTCTTTTCCTTTTGCATCTAAAGGCGAAACAGGCAGACTGTGTGTGTGTGTGTGTGTGTGTGTGTGTGTGTGTGTGTGTGTGTGTGTGTGTGTGTGTGTGTGTGTGTGTGTGTGTGTGTGTGTGTGTGTGTGTGTGTGTGTGTGTGTGACTCAAGCTGAGTCTCTATGTGTTCATCAGACCAAAGCTCAAGATGCCAGTGCAGTTGCACCCAGACGTCTGTATTACTCACAGTCTATTCCTTTTGTCCAGCAGAGTCCTCACCCTCCCCTCCTGCCCAGCTCCTAAAATCCGTCTTCCCTCCCCCCCTTCGCGTCTTTGTGGTTCTAATCATCCTGTTCTTTTCTCATGAGCAGATCTGGACAGCGGGAGGTCGAACCTCATTTTAAAATGAGCGGAGATACGGTTGTGAGTTTCAATCTTGACCACTGCTTTTAGACGTCGTCTCCGTGAACTTCTCTCCCTCCGTGTCGGTGCCACCTACGGATTTGATGAGCTCAGGGGCCTCCCTTTTTAAAGTGCTGCTTGACCACAGCACTGGAAAGCCGCACCGATGAGTGGGCCTGAATGATGCTGAACTGCTCGAAGCTGGACAGAAAGGCGGAGGACTAACAGCGGGGAGGAACTGAGGGGAGGAAGGTCAGAAAGCTAAAAAGGGAGAAAGTGCAGGAGATAGGGGCCTTCATGAAGAAGGTTAGGTGAAGCAACGTGAGGTGAAGTTAATGTAGGAAAGACAACAAGAGCTGGTTCCCATAGTTTTAACCTAACTTTGTGTTTTTTGTTTTGCCCAAAAACCCAAGAAGTTCAGTAAAAGTGAAGACCCCCCCCCCCCCCCCCCCAGACCTCTTCTTGTTGCACCGTCACCATCTCCACCCTCTCGCTGCCTCTCACTCGGCGCTCATTCTTTTTCTCTCCTGCAGCCTTTCCTCCTTGACCCGAGTCAACGATTGTTGTGTGCTTTTGCTTTTTCCTCCACCACGATTGTGTCAGCAGTCCGCCAGCGCCGGGCAGCTCGGTGCATGCGGGCATCAGGCTAAAAGCAACAAGTACAGTATATGTTTGTGCATGTGCGTGCATGCATGACCCCCGTGGTGATGTCATTAACGAGGAAATGCCAGAGTTGATGACTTTGAATGACTGGAGGTCAGCCTCTGGTCATTGTTGCGTCTCAAGTACTACCTGACTGTTTGCTTTAAGATTCATGAGTTGTATTTACTTCTCTTTTCCCTCCTCTTATTGTACTGCTGCATATTGAGGCTGAAAACAGAAAAACAGCTTTAAGTTTAAGTGATCCTGTGGTTTCTACATGATCTTATGACTTCCCCAAAGGCCCTTTTTGTCAAACTGATAACCTAATAGAAAAAGAAATTCATCTTCTTTTGTAATTTCATCAGTGAGCAAGAACTGTGCAAATAAGGACAGAACAGGGATCTGCAACTTTTACACTAAAGCCATTTCCCCCTTGATCCAGCACATTTCTACATGGCCTTTAACTTTAATTAACATTTACAGCAATCTTATTTGCATTCGTGAATTAAAAATCATCCTTTTGTTTCTAGCTTTTGGAATAAAATCAAGAAAAACATCCAACTTAGACAAAAAGAGAAAGTATACACGTTATTTAATAGAATTATACATATTTATGTAAAAGCATGTAAAAAAAACATGAAGATTATGACTTAAGATGTTTTTAAAATAGCCTTACAAAAATCAAAGTTTTTGTCTCTAACTCTCTAGATGGATGGATGGATGGCAATAACATTATTTCTATTTCTTCTCAATATTTGTTGACAGAGGTAAAGAAAAATTATCCTCTCATTTCCATTCTACAAAAATACATGACAAAAAATATCTTTGCACATTGAACAACAAACTAATTAAATTCACTGCCCTTTCGACTTGATTGTGGTCCAACGTTTTCATATTACTGTCCTTGTTTCTGTTTTGTTTCTCTGTTCTTTTTTTACTCTTGAAGTTTTAGTTTCGCATACAAGGAGTGAGAAACCATTTTCTTAAATCTTTCCTTTAAATACAATGCCTTTAGAGAATGTTCTGCATTTTGCTGCTTAAACTGCTAATTAATTCCCCTTCAACTTTCAATAAACCGAAGAAAAATTACTTGTTTAATTTTTTTAAAATCACTTTTGTTATGAAAGCAAATTCAATTTCTGAACCTCATTTTGTGTTAGTGCAAAGCAGTAAAAACAACATTTTATGTTTTTCTTTGACATGTAAAGTCCATAAATGTGAAAACAGGTCTGGAGTAAATATATGGTCCTTAATTTGATTACTCATTTTTTCTTTTCAGTGAAAAGGTATGTTCAAAACCAAGCAGCTCTCCTGCCATCTAGTGGTGACAAACAGGTGGTGCCCTGTTTCCACCGTGAGACCTGAACTTTTTGACCCCTCTTCGGGGAGATGCCCGGGCATGTAAGGCTACATTTACCCTCTCTGCCTATTAAAACAGTCGTTCTCTGGGTTTATTTGCTGTGTGGTGAACTCAGCTTTGCGTGACGGCATGCCCACTCAAACACCCGCAGGGGCGGGTGCAGTCGTAGCACCTGAAAGGTCGTTTGGGAGAAACTGTTTGTGTTTGTGTCGCCAAGAGAACCAGTTTTACTGTGAAGGCCTTCTGAGTGCCAGCAGTTTCTAATATTGTAATCCCCTCCAAACATTAAGTCATTCCCCAAATGTTTACAGGATTGGCTTTAGATGATATCCCTAGAGTGGGAAAGCTAATTATCTTAGTATCCCACACTCCAAAGAAATCACGCTCCACTTTATTAGTTACACCTTACCAGTGCTGGGTTGGTTCTTCTTTAGTCTTCAGGACCTCCTTAACTCTTCATGGCATAGATTCAACTTTTTGGAAACGTCCCTCTGAGGTTTTGATCCATATTGAACATGAACGTGCCGCGCAGTTACTGTCTGCTGGGCGTCTATGATGTGAATCTCCCGTTCCCGCCTCTGGAGAACATTGAACTCATTGTCAAGCTCAAGAAACCCGTTTGAGATGATCTGAGCTTTGTGACGTGGTGGATTATACTCCTGGAAGCACCTGTCAGCAGAGGCGCGTGATCAGTAAAGATACTCGGGAACGCTGCTTTGTTCGTCTGACGCTCAGGTGGGATGGGTGAAGACGGAGAGGAAAGTATCTCCCACCCCATCACACTCCAGTAATCCTGAATAATCTGGTTGGTTCTGGTGGTTCCATGACGTCTCCAACAGGCGTCCCCTGACATTGTGTTTATACTGATGTCACACATAAAGAAAATCGTACATTTTCCCACCCGAACTCTCGCCACACAGCTGACCCTGTTATATATGGCATATTATTTCCCCAGTTTTCCAGGGGTATCTTTACGTCCATCTCTTTTTCCAATTTCTTTTTAATGTATCCAGTGCAAAAAAACACATTTGTTTAGGATTGCATTTTGACTTTTCTAGTTAAACTGTTTTTACTGAAACATCATTAGGTCAAGTTTGTAGTCCAACTGTTTTTAATATTTGCTTTTAGTTTCTATTTTCCCATGTTTTATTTTGTTTCTACATTTTATTCCAACTTGCTTTTATTCTGTTTTATTTTCCTATAGCTTAATCATGTAAAGCACTTTGCATTGTCTTTGTCCTGAAATGTGCTAAACAAATAAATGTGCCTTGCCTTGCCAGTGTTTCCTTGTTCAGCTTGTTGAATGCCATTATAAAACTTCATTATTTTAGTACAAGGTGTGCCCTCAAAACCACCGCCGCCATAGACCCCTTTCACATTATGATTGCTGGAGTGTCTAATTTGCAGGTATTTGCAGATGTCTTCTTTTTCCAGACCCATTTCTTCTTCCCTAGGTTGCAATAGCTTTAATTTGACAAAACCTGACAAAATCAGTTATTGCAGGAAATGAGAGCAGTCACATGTGAGACGAAGCTGTTTCTAGGATTCATGCCCAAATTTGTAAAACTCTTAGGTTTGGACGATCACTGTAAAGCTTCTCCGCCAAGATCTGATTGAGATCTGCTGACACACAGCGACACCAAGTGGTGTTACGTTGGAAAAATAGTTTTTCTCCCAAATGTCACTGCTACCTTTAATTACACAATGTACTTTTTTTGGTTTGAAAAGGTTTTTCAAGTATCTGTGATCAATTTTCCACTAGAAATTTAAATGTGATGCTCTGTGTCTTTTCATCAAAACTGCTCTTTATTTGTTTTCCTTTAAATAATTCAGAATTTCGGTCATTGATGCTTTTGGATGGTTTACATCTGCCGATTAAGCGCCTGTATTTCCTCTTAACCAGAAACCTGTAGAGTAAAATCCAAACTCATTCACCTTATTTCTCTGCTGTCTGGAGGTTGCTCTAAATCCTCTATCTGTCCTATTTATAGCATCTAATTATCGGGACTTGAAGGTGTTTTCTACATGAACAATAAACAGCACAAGGCCTCAAACACATCTGAAATAAAATATGATTATTTACCCGAGAATGAGTCGTCTCCAAAGCCACTTCACTGTCATCTTTTAAAACACATTTTTGTTCCTCTGCTTTTAATGCAGCATGGGATTTTTTGTCTTTATGTTTTATTGACTCTATTTTAGTTTTTTTTTCCCTTTTTTGTGTTTTAAATGTTTCATCGTTTATAATGTGCAGCACTTTGTCCCAGCCATGGTTGTTTTGAAGTGTTTCATGTTGCACACGAACAATGGAGATGTTGACGCATGCATTAGTTGGGGAAAATCTTTTACTTTCTGTTTTTCTGAAAATATACAGAACAGGTCCACACGAGTCCAACGTGCTTCATGCTAATGGCTGCCATGGTCTACTGACCTGCATACGTTCCCACCACAGATGCCGAGGGTCCAGGGCTGCCCTTAGTGGCTGTTTGAATTGATTCTCCTTTCAACTCAATTCCCTCTCAGCCACAATATTAGTTACATCTACATACACAGCCTAACTTGAACATTGAAAAACATAGCCCTTTTTAATTACAAAAATAAAATATTTAAACTAAGGGGATGACATATTGTAAAGGAAGGTGGTGCTGGTGGTGGGTCATCCGGTCTAAAGCCCCCTGCAACTGGTCTCCCACATTTTTAAATAGTTTTGCTGCCGTCTGATTTCAGGTCACACGCTTCATGCTACATGATGTCACTGACCATGTTTAATTTATATTAATTATTTCAATGAATGCATACCAATATGTGCTCCATGAATATACAAAACTCAAAGATAATTCAAGAAAGGTTGCGCAAAATGAGTTTAAAAATAGGATAGAGGAACTAGGGATGAAAACATCCTTAAAGCTCAGCTACAGCTTACAAACCCGATTGATAGCAATTCCTTTGTAATGTATTTAAACACAGGAAAATCTGGTCATCTGGTCCACTCAAGAATGAGTGCAACTGATGCTGCAGCACCTGAATTACAACCAGTAAATGGGTTTTTAATTGATTTTTTCCTTAATTCTACCTCTCGTCAAGTGTTTGTGAACAGCTCAAAAAAATGACACACTTTATAAAAAGATGCATAGCCTTTATCGTCACTGTCCCACATTAAATAAGACTAACGTTTTCTGGGTCGGTTAGGATTACCACAATTATTTCTATTTGGAACATACCAGAACAGTGACAAAGTGAGTCTTCCAGGAGATTGTTTATAACAGTTCTGTTTCAGAAGTTTACCTTCATTTTCTCAGCATTTGGTAGAACTAGAAGCTACACTTTATGAACAATTGAATATAGTATAAATCCTCTTTCCTTACACAGGTCTTTAAGCAGCTAGAAACATCTGAATTGGGTTCAAACAGTAAAGAAAATAATGGTTATGTCTTTTTTAAGTGTATGCATACGTTCGGTTTCACCCGTTTTCCAAAAATTCAATGTTACAAGATTTTAACCCAAAGAGACTTAACGCTTTTTGAACTGCCTTCAAATTACAATCTATGTTTACATAATACCTCGCTCTCAGAGATATCACCTAAAACAGAACCGTGTTTGCGTTTCATATCAGTTTACACAGCAATACGAAGAATAGAGCCAGACACACGATCCACCCGAGATGCTTCTCTAGATCTGCATGTCAGCAGCAGTCACCGCCTGCAGGTGCTATCTTACTGCAGAGACTTGGAGACGCATGATTTACTGCGCTTTTAAGACCCATTTATAGAATTATCTTCTTGTCCAGAAAAGTCTAGTAAGGTTGTTTTTCTGGGGTATTTCGTTCTTTAAAGTCATATAGGTTTTATAGATGGAAAAAAGATATATTTCACAGGGTCATGAAAACACTTTTATTATACAGTTTGTATGTAATTTCAAAATGCCCTGAGAGAATTACAATTTACATCCCTTTTATAGCAACGCTTTTTTGTATTTCAGTCCTAAAAGGTCGTAGAACAAAGATTACACAGCTACTAAAGTCAAGTTAAAACATGGACGAAAAACGCATGCAAATACATAGAGGGTCTGAATGAAATGTTGCAGTCTAAAACAAAACTGAAAATACTTTTGGCTGACATGATTCTGATGAAATACTACTTTAAAATACTGATATTTGTATAATAAATTGGTTTTGTTGTTACAGAGTAACAGCAGCTACAAAAGTAAGTGCTTTGGAGCATAGCTGACTATATGAAATCTGGGAACGCTCATCAAACCATCAATCTGGTTGTTTTTTGCTTTGCTTGGTGTTTGGTACCTAAAATGGGCTCTTATACCTTAAACATCATTGATTGAAGGATTATAGCAAAAATCAAGATCTAAACTGGACTGAAAACAAATGCAAATACATGAGGAGAGTTTGGCTGGAATCCGTAGAAATACATTTGGTTTATGAGATTCTCAGGCAATTACAGTTTTAAATTAAAAAACAAAACCGAAAGTAAAATTGTCTGCAGATAAAACCGTTGGTCTTAACTAGTTCTTGAAATTATGTTTTGGGGGTAAAAAAGTCAGAATCCATGGAAGATAAATATGAAAACAAACAACCAGAGTGGTGTAATTTTAAAGGTGGGAGCATGACCTCTGGTCCCGGGGTCCTGGCTTCCTCTCCCGGGATCCTGGCAGTCTCTGGCGTTGTTGCTGGGCTTTTCATCCCGTGCGTTTCCTTCAAAGTGGACCGGGACGCACTGATTCTCCAACACCTCGCAGGCCAGGATCAGGTGTTTGCTTTCCTCTATGACCGATTTGATCCCACAGGTTCCCTGGACGCTCCTCACCGTGACAAAGGTGAACGGCTGCTTACTGATGCACAGGTTGTTCTTCAGCAGCTTCCCTCCTTGGCTGGTGCACACGGAACGCACCCTATCCAGCTCATCTGGGTGGAGGAAGGACTGCGTGGGTCTGTCACAGCCTCCCAGACTCTTGATGAACTTCTCCCACTCGTTCTGATCCAGAGAACTTGGAGTCCCAGGGGGAAGGTGGCGCTTGAGGAAGGTTTGGTAGCCGTTGTTCCACTTGGAGGGCTGGCAGGGCGCGTCGTTTCTGGCAGATGTTTGCTGAGCAAGCAGGAGACAGGCAGCGACAGAGAGGCACGCTGCGTAAGCCGCCATTCCCGTAGAGAAGAATTCTGGTACGAGACAAATATGGAAGAAAATACCGTATTTCCACCTCTTTTAAAACCCTAGCACACAATGAGCCACGAAATGGGCAACAACCAACAGTGAGGAAAGTTTCGCAAAGCCGCAGCTGTGCGTCTCTGCTCCCTTTTTTTAATCGCGAAACAAACGACGGAAGCGAAGAACAGCTGGGAGAACTTCCCTACCTGGTTCTGGCTTCAGAAATGGAAAAAAACACGTCTGGTCAAACAAAGGTGGTAAAATCTGCAGATTCAGTTGCGCTTCCACGTTTCACTTCCCGTGTGAAGCAGGAGGGGCCTGCGCAGTGCGCAATGCACAGCGGTCACCACACGGGTGTCCTGTGGCGCAGAGAGAGCTCAGCCTGTGTACTGTGGATGTTTCTGCTTTCTGGGAAGACATTCACTTCATCTTTGAATTTAAGGTGGGTTGATCATAAATGTTGCTGTTTGTCTACTTATTTAGCAAAGGTTGCTGCTTTCCGCTACTGTCGCATTTGAAGCACTTAGTAGAAATTGAAAGATATGGTCTCCTAGTCTGAATATATACCGTTCAAGGAGTCTGAGTTCCTTATTCCTGGTAGAAATATCTTCATTTTATTTCACAGATTTGGAAATCTCTGAAAGTTCTTTGTATGTTTTTGTTGTTGTTTCACCAATTTTATGTCCAGCACATGTACCTGACCTTGGTGGCATGTCGTTCATTGGGCTTTAAATCTAAAAAAAAAAAAAAGTAGAACTGTTGGAAAAAATCAGAAATGTATTTAAGAACAAAAACTGGCGGCTGCTATTAAAACAGTTACAAAACATTGTTTTAAATTGGTTATGCAGTAGATTTGTGTTGTGTTCACACAATACTTGCGCATTCCTTGACCCTTTTTTAAGTCAAAGATCAGAGTTAGGGGACTTAAATCAGTTATAAAATATTCCTGTGTAGATCGTCAGATTTTGGATCAGACAAAATTTAAAAAAAAGCAGCCAAAGTCTAAAGAAAGATAATTTTGATATGAGCATTTTCCCTGTTTATAATTAAAGACATTTTCTATAAAAGAAAAAGCATGCTCAGCCTCCTTGTCCATTTGGAAGACCCATTTGCACCCAAGCTATCACAGCTTGGCTGATGTCCTCAGATGACTCTTTAATATTTCCACAATGTTCTTTATTCATGATGCCATTTTGTGAAGTGCACCAGTCTCTCCAGCAGACCTCCTTCCCCCAAAATGATACTGCTGCCCCCGTACTTCATAGCTGGAATGGCATTTGCCCTTTCCCCTAAAATGCAGTAATGGCCACTGAGGTCAAACACTATTTTTTTTTGTTTCAAACCGTCTCCTTCCTGAAAAGGATGCTGGTTGGACATTCTCATGGGGTTTATACCTGCATATAATTACTTTTAACATAAATTTGGCACCTTCAGGCCTCTGAGCATTGGATTTGTGGAGGTCGTCCTTGACATCTGATCCGATTTTGTTTTATCATGATGCCACACAAGGAAGCAGTTTGTATGAGGCGTTGCCTTAAAAATGTTCACAGCTGGTTCTCCATTTAATTCAAATGTTAACTAACCAATTAGAATTTTACAAAGCAAAGATATTATTTGGGATTAGGATTTTACTTATTTGTTTACAGGCCTGGTAATCTTAGTGTTAGTCCTGGTATGGAGTCATCCAGAACATGACAATCCTGTTTAAGAAGAACTGGACTTCTCTTGTTGCCTAAAGGAGTTTCATCTCTCATCCAAAAGGCTTCCTACAGAGCCCGGGAGAGCTCACTTTAAGTGATATTTTTTTTTTTCAGGTCGTGATCATTTGTGAGCCCTTTAATTGAGCCCTCGAATTAATAAAACGTGAGCACGTTTTCTTTTAATTGATTCCTCGACAATATTGAGTGCACGTTTTACATATTGTGGCCACGTTTAAGTAGATCGTGCACACAATGTTCTATAACCATGTTCACTAAATTGTGCTTTCGTTTTAATAAATTGTGCCCTCGTTTTACTATGCTTAAAATGAGAGCTCAATTTAGTAAAACGAGCGCACAATGTAGTAAAACGAGCGCACATTCTCTCAACATGCAAAACATTTTGCGATGACCCCTCTAGGGCTCCGTAGCTTCCCCACAACTCAAGGTGAAACATCTTCAAGAAAAAAGTCCACTTGCCTTCTACTCAAGCACTTAGCTTGGTGCAAGGCAAGCAAACCTCTGCCTTTTGACAAATAATGTCCGGGATCCTAACAGACTTAGAAAATGGACAGGTTTAGTCTATGAAAATGCTGTTCTGTTTACGCAGAGTGAGCAGAGACCTGGTTCTACCTGTAGACGCTATCATCCACCGGTTAACTCTCTCTCCATCTGTTCCTTTTGGGATGAGCACAGCAGATCGTTGGCATCCCTGGTGCGTCTCCTCTGCTTCATCAAGCTTCTTCATATCCTGCTTTACTGCATCCATGAACCTGTGGTCTTCCTCTTCGCCTTCCTGGCAGCTCCATCTTCAGCACCTATCTCCCGGTAACATACAATATCCATCCTGTGCACCTGATTTTTTTTTTTTTTTTTTCCTCAAATTGCTCAACCTCAGCTCTCCTGCTGATGAACTCTAAGCATAAAGTAGTGATCTTCACAGGGATGAATTCAAAACACATTTGGCATTCAAGTGTTTTAATGGAGTGCTCAGGCAGAAAAGTTAGACACAACAACAATCAATGAGATATGTGCCGATGACATGCAGCTTTTTCATTTCTCTCTCCGGCAGAGTGAAGGCATATGTACACAAATATAGCTCTTCCATTTACAACAAAGTGTGCAGACTTAAAATCCGCTCTGAAATGTTTGTACAGCATCTGTATATACAGTACATGTCACCTCTCGTGTGTTTTCACCTCAACATGGTCTGTTTTCTGTCTTATCGCTTTAAAATTACTTGGAAGAGTTTAGCTGTAATAAGCTTAAAAGAGTTAGTGCACTGTGCTTGGGTTTTAGGAAATATTGTGAAGAATATAACCGTAAAACTGAGGAATGAGAAAATACGGGTCTACATGTGTCCCTGGCATGCAGGAGCCATGCCTGAACAAGTAACCAGCAAAAAGGCAATTCGCATCAGGTGCTTTTATTTGGATTTGGGTGGAAAAGGGTCACATAAGATGTCTGAAAATGGAGCAAAACATGGGTGGAAAAGACTTAACACACTTCAGGATCAGGACAGCTGGCAGCTCACAGTGCTTAAAGTCTCATTCCTCTCTCAAGTCCTTTAACATGTTTTTTTTAATTTGTGACAGATGCAATAAACAGGTTTGCTTTCCTCTAGATTACATACATCCGTAAAAACCACCTCTGATAAGAAAAAAAAGTACGTCCAGAGGTGATATGCACCCCTACGGTTCAGTCTGAGGCGACGGCTCCTCTTTCCTTTCAGCTTCTGAGGTCATCCTCACAGCCAGGTCAGGTTTTTTCTCCAGTGACTTCTCAGTCTCTTTAGTCCTGAAACATTAAGAACGTTATTTCATTAAGTCATCTCACTTGCAGCAAATCTGCCTAGAGATTTGTGTTTTATTATTTCATTTATTTGTTAATGTAGTTCTTATGTTGTCCAGAAGAGGGCCATCTTTGCAGGGGGAAAAAATGGGGGTAAATTAGTAGTTGGTGAAGCTGATGCAAATTATTTTACAGACCAAGGAATGTGCGTTAACATGGGGACACACTTCAGGACTGTTGTTAATTTTACAAAAGAATAATGTACTTTATTTGCAACTAAATATTGGCTCTGTTTCTACCTTTTCTCGGATAGGTTTTAAAGATGAATAAAAGTGTCAATGTGTTGCTTTTTTTAAGCTTTTCCTGTGCCTCTTAAGTTGTATAAATCATATACTTCAATTGAAATAAATGTGATTTGTGTTGGTGATGTTGGCAACAGATTAAGTGAGGAAGAGTTGAACTGCCAGCTGTTTGGACTAAAATTATTTCACTTTTTTTAAATGTTTTCTTCATAATATTCAGTTTATATATAAAGCCCTAATTCACAATACGGGTCATCACCAGGGACGTTAAAAAGTCAATTCTTTTGAATCATACAGACAGATTGGTTGAAAAGTTTTCTAACTTTTCTAACCGAGTCATTTGTTTCCATCATTCACTCCTGGATGTAGCGACAGTAGTAACATCAGTGTTGTGCTGATTTTATTGTTTTAGACAAATCTTGCCCCAAATATTCTAAAACGATTAATAAAGTTAGTTTTTTTCCTTTAACTATCAAGTCAAACTTTCAAGCCACCTTAATACTTAATGTCTAAACATGCAAATAATTGAACATCTTGCCCAGAAGGTCATCTTCACAAAAAGCGAATGCTTTCTGCATTTATGAAACTTTTTCATAACTGTAATAGCACGTAGCTAGCTGGGCTGATGCTGCCTTTAAGCAGAAAACTGATTAAAAAAAATCATGAAAGTTTTTGGCTGAGGGGATTATTTATGTTGTCATGTTTTTGTAGGCATTTATCCAGGAAGCAATTACGAAACAAGACTGAGATGGATTATCATTCTTCACAAAAACTGACTGATTAGAAGAAATAATCAGCGTGGAAATTTCCTCAGGCTGGACTGAACCGGAGGGAGTTTGGAACCCTGTTTTTTTCTCGTGGTGTGTGGAAGATCTTCAAGACTCAACATTAGGATGTGTTATGCTCTAATCGGTGAGGTTAAGTCACTGTGAATAGGTGTTCACAACAAAGAGGGGTGCCCAGGAAACAGGGTTAGAGGTCATATATTCAGAGAAATGACCTTGGCATTGGAGCAGGCCGGTTATTGTGCAGGACGTCCCAGCTAGAGGTAGAGCTGTCACAAGATCAAGAGACAGAATCACAAGACCAAAAACAAAGAAGAAATCGTGGGTTGAATGGCTCAGAGAGACTGTGGTCAGTTCTTTTAAAACCTCCCTCCTGCTGCCCCTTCTGCTGTCATTAGTCAGAAGGACAGGAGATTATGTTTTAAAATGAGTGCACACAGCTGACTGAGATTATGAAAGCCAGAAGCTCTTTAAGCATGAAGTCGGGCCCCTCTTAAGGGTTCCTGACAACAACGAAACCAGAAGAAAACGCACGATTTCACAAATTAATCAAAGACCGGCGATGTGAATGCAGCAATGACAGAGATCAGCAGTTACACGCCGTCTAAGCAACAATTATACACAGCACTGAAAATCATAGGAGTCAAAGCTGATAGATGAGTGTTTCTGGGATAAATACACTGATCAGCCACATTTAAACCACAAGGGGTGAAGGCCGGAGGAGCAACGCGTGGATTGCACCTCCCAACAGTAAAGGAGCTGAAGCTCAAACTCTTAGAAATCCCCAACAGCAACAAGAACAGATCGTAGAAATGCAGTGCATGTGTCCGCAGTTTAATGCAACAATAAGCGCACTGCTGTCCCAACTGGAGCAAGAAAAGTATTGACTTGGTTTTGTTGATGAAGAGCCATTTTTACAAGCTGGTTTGGTGCCTGTGCCTCAGTTATTTGGGATCCATTCCCTGTCGGTGGTGGGCTCTGAAAGCCAAATAATGCCCCAGAGCACCAACACGCTCCAAACTGCTAGTCTGGCCTCAAAATAGCTTGTTTACAATCAACTATACGTTTCGGTTTGACAACAATCAAAATAGTACAATTATTTGGACCCATTTCACACCTAACCGAACACCTCCGCGTTAGGCTTAGTCAGCAGCAAACTGCTTTATATAAAAAGAACATGGTTTTGATGAAGCGGATCATTGTACAGAAACTGCTGGTCCGAGCGACGGAGTAAATCAGTGGCGGGTTAATCAAGAAACCACACATTTACTTTGAATGCAACAAAAACAAAGCAAGCACACAAAAAGTCAGAAACATGCATGTTTTAAGGCAGAGGTCAGGAGAGCAGATTATCCCTGCGCTGATCCTAAAGTGGCTTTCAGATTTTCACAGTGAAACATAAAGAGGATTAAATGCTTGTGTACAGTTCTCTAAGGGGCCAACCAAACACTTGATGTAAAAGTGTTTAGTGCAACTTTCGTCCTTAAAGGGGCCACGACAACAAATTGAATTTTTCTGAGGTTTTGGGGGTATAATATGGTCTGTTGTGGACTCATGATGTTAATGTCAACACTGAAAACTAAAGCACCTGCTCAGGGGCGGTCAGCTTTGTTGCTTTGCTCAAAAAGGGTCAGATCAGAAAACAGGCCGTCTTGCTACGTATTCATATTCTCCAATCAGAGCACAAACAGCCTCCCCCCAGCTGATTTACCGGCCGACCAGAGAGGAGGAAGGCGGAGCAGCGAGCAGACGGCAGCCCCAGATCAGCATCCCTGTATCAGCAGAGACAGGAGGCAGATGCTGCTGAAGGAATAGTTTTCCATGGTTGTAGCCAACCAGAGCGAAGTCAAATTATTAGAGCTGCATATAATTACCACAACCAACCCTTTTACTGAGGAGGGACATTTGGGCTGCCAAAAAAAACAAGCTGATGTTATTTTTTTTGATGAAATTCTTAGGAGAATTTACATATGCAGCAATGTCAACTACGTGAAGTGGTTTATACGGTCATGTCATGGGACCTTTAAATATTTTATGGTGCAGTATTAATGTTACTTGGAGGGTGAGGAAACAGGAAGTCATTTTTTTGTGTTGCTTTCATCAACAATTACGTCAAAAGTGTTCAGAAAGTTTTTGTTGAGATGAAGGTATAAGCTCTAAACCAAACCATGTGTTGGAGCAAAGACTTTCAACAGCTACGCCTTGTTTAAATCAGCTTCCAACTTTATATTCTATAACAGGGTTTAAGAACAAAAACTCTTAGCATTTAAACAGCCTGTAGAAACTTTTGTCAGCATCCAGGCTGGGGAAAAACTAAAACACAGCAACTCAGGATTTCAGCCATCATTTTACCCCTCATTCTCAATATATTGAGTTTAATAGACTTTAAACACTGATTGTGCACCTTATTTCTCAACGTTTTGACTTCATTCTGTAAATAATAGAAAACAGAAATCTAACAAAAAATATCCACCTTTTCTTTCCACCAAGTGACCATATTATATCCCTTAAATTAAAAATACACAGGCTGGGTTTCGTCTATTGGTGTGTTAACTATCTATAAAGCATTTCATAAATGAAAACAGAAATGTATGTAGATTATAAATTAAACAAAGTCACCCTTGTTTACATATGTTGTTTGTTTTGTTTTTTGCCTTAATTTACACCATGTCTTTCACACAAATTAATCAAAACTTTTTTTTCATGGATGAATAAGATCCTAAAAACAAAAAAAATTCTTTCATAGATATTTATATATTGTGGGAAAAACGCATTACGGACCAGTTAAAGTCAGTAATCTCAGTCACTGACCAAAGACGGCTAGAATTATAGGGACTTAGCACCTCTGGAACCCATAGTAAAGATGCAGAAAAAGCATTAAAATAATATTTTATTGCAGTAGCATGATTTAATCTGAACATTTTAGAAAACCAAACATTTAATTTGAGTAAATATTTTTAAGAAGGGGGAAGTTACGTTTCTGCAAAGATTTATCATTAATCCAGAGTTTATGTTTCATCGAGTATAAATATGAACTGACACCGAAGCCCATTTGTTTTAGCCGCTGTTGGCTGGACTAGATGAGGAGCAATATTTATCTTGCAGGATGGTAAAGACAGTAAAGATAATCTTAGAGGACTGCAGCATAGAGTAAAAAAGAGACTTTCCTGGGATTTTAACTAGAGTAGTTTCATTTGCTCAAACTGCATTGGATTTTTTAATTAAAAGAAATAGAAATCTGATCATTTTAGGCTTTTTTTTTGCACATCTGTACCAGAGGTGTCGACTCTAGATGGCGTTCTTCCCCACTTTAATTTGGTGAATTACTAATTTATCATGAAACTGAACCGAGCTGCACGCAAGAATATCTGCACTCAGTAAATGAAGAAACAACAAATAAGCAAAATGTCAGTGCTAGTCTGTGTCAGTATGATGATCAGGTAAACCACCTGTTTACCGCGACTGTTTCGAGGTGAAGGAGTTTAAAAAATCTGCCAAGAGAAAGAGAGAGAGTGAATGTACAAGCTGAGCTCCTGCACATGGCGCCAAACCGACAGACACACCGGTAGCCGGCATCAGCAGCTCCACGGTGGAAAACGGCCCGCTGGAAGCAGTAAAGCGAGCAGGACCGCTTACCGTATGGTCTTCACGATGAAGCGAACGATCACTGCCACGCCCACGCAGCCACACATCACTCCTATCACGATGGCTGTGACCTCGCCTGCAGAGACAAAATAACAGAATCTCTAAGTCTTTAACCGGTCATCCCGGTTACACACACGTTTGCTTCAACTTTAACAGATATATGGACAAGATTAAGTTGTCGTCTTACCAGAGGAGAGCTCCCTCCCCGATTCTGAAACATAAAGAATACATCATGTGAAACTGACAGCAGATTTTGACTTTATCTTCATCACGGTTGAATGTTTTGCTTATAGCTGCACAAACTGCGCTGATCTCACAGGCCTTCCAGTTCAGTCACTCGCCACAAAGAGCACTTTACATAAATTCATTCTGCTTTGTCTTCCTACACCACTCTGTCTCCATCTCTCTCTTCTTTTCCTCTCCCCTTTTGTCAGACAGACTGGTGTGATAACAATGGAGTCGCTGTTTACTTTCTCCAAATCCTCGTCTTCAATCAAATCTTACACAAGCGGATCTCTCATCGCCCATCCAGTCCTGCCTCTGCTTTTCTTTTATCTTCCAAGCCCTATTTCTTATATTTATTGCTTTCAAATTCACCGGTGATTAATATTCTTCCTGCATTCTCTTTCTGCTCCAGTGTTCACTTTTTCATGCTACAATAATTGCTGGATTTGGCCTAAATGACCACCGACTAACCTATTATGGCGTTATGCCTTCAGTATAACTGGTTACTATTAAAATCTACAGTTGTGGTCAAAAGTGTACATACACTTGTAAAAAAATCATAATGTTATGGCTGTCTTGAGTCTTCAATAAGTTCTACAACTCTTATTTTTCTGTGATAGAGTGATCGGAACACATACATGTTTGTCACAAAAAACAGTCATAAAGTTTGGTTCTTTCATAAATTTATTATGGGTCTGCTGAAAATGTCACCAAATCTGCTGGGTCAAAAATATACATACAGCAACATTAGTATTTGGTTACATGTCCCTTGGCCATTTTCACGGCAACTAGGCGCTTTTGGTAGCCATCCACAAGGTCCTGGCAAGCTTCAGGTCGAATGTTTGACCACTCTTCTTGACAGAATTGGTGCAGTTCAGCTAAATGTGATGGTTTTCTTGCATGAACCTGTTTCTTTAGCACTGTCCACATGTTCTCAATGGGGTTTAAGTCAGGACTTTGGGAAGGCCATTCTAAAACCTTAATTCTAGCCTGGTTTAGCCATTCCTTTACCACTTTTGATGTGTGTTTTGGGTCATTGTCTTGTTGGAACACCCAACTGCGCCCAAGACCCAACCTTCGGGCTGATGGTTTTAAGTTTTCCTGCAGAATTTGGAGGTAATCCTCCTTCTTCATTATCCTATTTACTTTCTGCAAAGAACCAGTTCCACTGGCAGCAAAACATCCCCAGAGCATAATACTACCACCACCATGCTTGACAGTAGGCATGGTGTTCCTGGGATTAAAGGCCTCACCTTTTCTCCTCCAAACATATTGCTGGGTGTTGTGGCCAAACAGCTCAATTTTTGTTTCGTCTGACCAGAGAACTTTCCTCCAGAAGGTTTTATCTTTGTCCATGTGATCAGCAGCAAACTTCAGCCGAGTCATAAGGTGCCTTTTCTGGAGCAAGGGCTTCTTTCTTGCACGGCAGCCTCTCAGTCCATGCCGATGTAAAACACGCTTGACTGTGGAGACGGACACCTGTGTTCCATCAGCTTCCAAATCCTTGCAGACCTGCTTCTTGGTGATTCTTGGTTGACTCTTGACCATCCTGACCAATCTCCTCTCGGCAGCATGTGATGGCTTGCGTTTTCTTCCTGATCGTGGCAGTGACACAACTGTTCCATGCACTTTATACTTGCGTATAATTGTCTGCACAGTTGCTCTTGGGACCTGTAGCTGCTTTGAAATGGCTCCAAGTGACTTCCCTGACTTGTTCAAGTCAATAATTCGCTTTTTCAGATCCACACTGAGTTCCTTTGACTTTCCCATTGTAGCTTTTGTAGCTGAGTCTAATCACTGGGTCAAATGAGCCCTATTTAAATGGGCTCATGAGAAGTCAACAGCTGTAGTCAATCAGAATCACTTAGAAGAAGTGAAGAGGCCATGACATGAAGCTAATTTGATTGACACAACTCGCTACATCACCAAAGTTGACAAATTTTGTTGCTGTATGTATATTTTTGACCCAGCAGATTTGGTGACATTTTCAGCAGACCCATAATAAATTTATGAAAGAACCAAACTTTATGACTGTTTTTTGTGACAAACATGTATGTGTTCCGATCACTCTATCACAGAAAAATAAGAGTTGTAGAACTTATTGAAGACTCAAGACAGCCATAACATTATGATTTTTTTACAAGTGTATGTACACTTTTGACCACAACTGTACCTCAGTGGAAGTGTGGACTAGGAGCATAATTAGGGTTAAAACAAGTTGAGTGTTACTTTTTGCAGACTCCCATTTGTTAAAACTAAACTAAAACTTCAGAGAAAACACAGAGCAAGGATATAAAAAAATGCAAGTAAGTCATTTAACTGCTGTAAATTGTGCACTTTTTGAAACAGTGATTGTGTCCTATTATCTTGCTTGTTGTGTCTCCCCCCCCCCCCCCCCCCTTTCTAACCTGCAGAGAAGGAAGCAAAGATGACTCTCTGATTGAGCGGCTGTGTAACCCGGAAGTTGTCCTGCAGCAGCATCCTCTCAAATTCCTCAGCTTTACTGGAGTAAAGTATCGTCTCCATCTTCAGGAGCTGGAGTGAAGAGAAGGGTGGCAATTATAAGGTCTTCTTTACATGCAAAAATGCCCTTTAAAGGGAAAAATAGAAATAATTCAAAGATTTTTAGTGTCCAACAAATTCAAACAAACAAGTTTGATCCACTTGGTTAAAGCTCGGTTGTTTTAGTCACTGAAACCATTTTCTGATCTTTCAGAAACAGGGGTTTTTCAGACTGCTTACATTTCGTGTCCTGAATCCCAACAGAGGCCAAGCCAAACAGCCAACGGTCTGCCAGCCTCTGTGTAAACTCACTAGACAGCATCTATGTGACCCACTGCTGGGCGTCCTTTCCCTACGAAAGACAAGCCTGGATGGAACCCGGTGCAGAAGCCCGAAGCCGGTTCTGATGCTCTCTCCCTCTCTTCTGTTTTTTAATAGGACTGTTTTTACCAGTTGAGACCCCTTTTCAGGAATTCCTCCAAACTTTCCCAAATAATCCAAACTGTTTTAGAAATTTAAAATTATGCATGTGCTGTAAACTGTGAGATTACCTTTCTAGGGATAAATCGCTTGATAAAGATACATTTTTATCTAAAGTTCATTGCCTGACTATTTTTAAAAAAAATCCCTTTTAAGTGATTAGATGTCCTCTTTATTTCATTAATCATATTAGTGTGATTCCAAATGTTTTTATTGATTCATTTTTTCATGACTAGATGCAAGATAATCATTCAACTTACAAATGAAATGTTAATGTTACTGTTCTGAGAATACATGTTCAGCATATATTCATCTCATTCCTTTATTAAAATTTTGTTTCCTTAAAAAAAAAAAAAAAAAAAAAAAAGAGAACTATGCTTCAGATAGTAATAAACTGTCTCTCTACCATCCTGTTAAGGCAGATGGGATTCAGGTTTGGTTTTATTTATTCATTTTGCCTTTAAACAGTCAAAAAAACCACTAATACTGAATAGTTGCCTCATACTAAGAGTCAAAGTTTTCTAAAAAAAAAAAATGGGATGGAAAACTTGCTCATTGGACTTTTTTTGATAAATGTAACACCATAAAAATCAACACCAATCTATGAGACATTTGTATAGTTCAAGTCATAAGAGAGTTCACACTGATAAAAGCAGTATCATTTCTTTAAAATTGATAAAACAATTTGGAATACGAATGATTAGGGCAGCAAGAATACATTGCAAATATTTCGTCATCACATCAATCTGTGAAATGTCCCCATTGCAAGGGACTGTTTAGTGTGAAATAACTGCTATCCAATATATCCCAAACGTCATTAACTTGCATTTTTCATGCTAATGTAATATTTAGCCTGCTGGACGGAGTCTCACGGCAGTAGGTGCTCACATCAGACACAAATGTCATTTGTCATCATAATCCAAATAATCCAGTCTCTACACATTTGTGCCAAGCCCCTTTTCCTCTTTAACCTTAAATAAAATCCAGTGCAACCAGTTGCCTTTACAGGTCACCTAATGGACAAATAGTTGGCCTTTGAGGTAGATGTATACCTAAAAAGACATGCTGCTGTAATTCTATTGAAAAATAAATCTAAAAAGGTGAGCCAAATGCTCGACAAGCCCTTTCAGCTATTATCTGTAAGAAAAAAAAAAGAAACAGTTAAACAGTTTAACTTTTCTTTCCACCTTACAATTATTTCTTACTCTGTCTTGCTCGGTCCCATAACATCAGAAATTAAAAGTTTAAAGTTGTTGCATGAGAAAATGTAGAAAATAAGAAGGGATATACATCTGCACGGTGCATCTTGTGTCGGAGTAGAGACAAACTTTACAGGCCAGCTTCCCTGTCCGTGGGCATTTCCGTGCATCTAGATTATACTTGCTTTGTACGGCTAAATATGAGGTTAAGAAACGTTAGCTGAAGTTGTGTTTGTCATTGTTTTCAGCCAGACCTGTGCTGCTGAGATCTGAACCCTTTCGTGAAACACGGTCCAGATGACGCTCTGGTAGCAGGGCGGCGTGGTCAGGGAGCCGTTGTATCGATAGTAGCGACCCAGATCTTTGGGGAGAAGGGACTGGACATCAAAGGCTGGGATGAACGTCCTCTCGTCTGACGGGAAATCAGAAAATACACACAAAAAGTCTGTAAACGTGGTTATAATAGATAGCTTGATGGTTTTGGTGGTTCAGGTTTAGAGCAAATTGTGCTCATATAGTTCCGCTCCTTTGTAACGTGGTGATTATGGGGAACTGTTTCAAATTCGATCCAGTAAAAAGATTTTTTTTAATGAAAAACACTAAATATTGTGATAATGAAAAAGAATAGCAAAAAAGGATTTCAACGCAAGTCATGGTATGGCTTTAAAACCAACAAGGACACCTACCTGCATGTCTGATGCGGCTCATGTAGTTAAGGATGTTATTAAACCCCGGATTCGTCTCTTCACCTGTCTGGTGAACCAAAACTCAGACTCACGATGCTCAAAAATCTGATGCTGGCGTGTAAAACAATTACTGTGGCGTTTCACAGCTGGGACTGCAACTGTGTCTCGTTTCATTTACCTCAATGAGGATTCCTAAAACAGCCAGGCCGTCTCTCTGCGTCATCGCTGCTGACATGTTGGGGTAGAGCTCAGAGTTGTAATGGACCACATGGACCTGGAGAAAGCAGGAACATGCTTACACTGCAAAAGGGGAACTAAAAGTAAGTAAAATGTTCTTGAAATTAGTGTATTTGTCCTTGATTTGAGCTAATGGAATAAGATTTTGCACTCTAAATAGGAATAACTCATCTCTATTATCTTATTTAAAGTGCAGTATATCTATCTTATTTTAGGGGATACTCATTCCATTGGCGGATAATCTTATTTACCTGCTCAAATCAAGGACAAATACACTCAGTTCGAGAAAATTGTATGTACTTTTAGTTCCCTTTTTGCAGTGTACTTGATCTTTTCACACTGATATAAAAATGGGGATAAATAAGAAAAGGCCCTGTTTCTCCCTGTATCTGGTGAAGGTTTGAAATGTGACGACAATACCAATATCAAAATAATGCTTTATTCAATGATAAAAACACATTTTCAGCTAATTGGAATCTTTTTAGATTTTCCTTTATTTTCTGCATGAGCCACACAAACGGAAACCTAACCTACATTTTCTCTCACCGTTTCTCCTCCAGCCTCTGAACAAGCTGCTCTGCTGGCACAGCGACTTGTGGAGAGGAACTGAGGAGCTCAGGAGGCCCATCCTCCCTCCTTTCTCTCCTGTATTATTGTTTCTACTTTTTAGCATCTTTAGAGGTTATTTCCTTTGTTCTCCCGTTTTTATCCTTTCAAGTCATGGCAGACTGTAACCATTTGACAAAAGATATAGTGGACCATGTAGCTGTAACAAAATTACACACAACAACACACAGTCACACTGAGTCCTTATTGCATTTTAAAACAAACCTAACAAGAAAGTTTTTGGTCCGTGGAGGAGAGATCAGAGACAGTATGAGGAAACAAATGTGTTTTCTTTCATTATCAGTCTACTCAAAAGGTTTACATTTTCCATTCCTAACTCTGTTGGCTCACACTGAATGATGTCACCTCTGCTGTTTGTTTCCTTTAAACACCAAGGATCAGATACAGTTATGGTCAGAGGTTTACATACAGTCATTATGAGCAAGAACGTCACTGACTTTGGGCTGTTAATGATGAATGTTTTCCATGTTGGATTAAATATGTGACAAATAACGAAGATAAGATAAAAGTGGGTCCACAAGTTGCAAATCCTTAGGGTTTTTGTTCTAATTCCCAAAGGGTCAAATCTATACATTCAAGTTCAAACTTAGGCAAACTCTCCTGCTGATTGCCCTTAAATGGCCAAAGATCCACACATATCTATATTATATATATTAGAATTAGAACATAAGGTAAAATAAAACATCTTTAATACATTTTTTAAATGGTAAAGGCTGGGGCATTCCAGAAATGTAATATTGGAGTGCTTTATCCATTCTATCTTATTTGTTTGGGATAATGTTCTGTTGGTACACCCGGTTGTGTCTGAGTTTCAACCATTGAGTTGTTGGTTTTAGGTGAAGTTAGAGCAATTTGAAGGAATTCCCCCCTCATTATTGGAGATCCCTCGCACCCTTTCTGCTTCCTGGGAACTATCATCTCCCAGGACCTAAAGTGGGAGCTGAACATCAACTCCCTCACCAAGAAAGCCCAGCAGATGTTGTACTTCCTGCGGCAGCTGAAGAAATTCAACCTGCCAAGGACAATGATGGTGCAGTTCTACTCCTCCATCATTGAGTCCATCCTCACCTCCTCCATCACCATCTGGTACGCTGGTGCCACCGCCAAGGACAAGGGCAGACTGCAGCGTGTCATCCGGTCTGCAGAGAAGGTGATTGGCTGCAATCTTCCATCTCTCCAGGACCTGCACGCCTCCAGGACTCTGAGGCGTGCAGGGAGGATTGTGGCTGATCCCTCGCACCCCAGTCACAAACTATTTCAGACACTTCCCTCTGGCAGGAGGCTGCGGTCCATCAGGACCAAAACCTCACGCCACAAAAACAGTTTTTCCCATCTGCTACCAGCCTTATGAACAAGGCCAAGAGCTGCCCGTGACACTGGACAATGCCTCTCTCTCTCCTCCGTTCAGGACCTACAAGCTACTCCAACGTAGCATCTCCAAACCTTCTGCGTATCATTAACGCGCAGTCTGTGTATATAGCTCTAGATTCTGTATATATATATATATATATATATATATATATATATATATATATATATATATATATATATATATATATATATATATATATATTTTTTTTTTTTTTTTTTTTTTTTTTTTTTTGTCTGCACCATCAACACCAAGTCAAATTCCTTGTAAGTGCAAACCTACTTGGCGATTAAACTTGATTCTGATTCTGATTGCCATGGGAAAACTTTGTGCACGTAATGCATGAAAGAAATTGATCATTTGCAGTCAGATGTGTTTAAACTCACTTCTGCTTCTGAACTTCTTCCGTTGATGGTGTGTTCACTGCCCCTAAGACCTGGACCGCCATTGCCCCAGTGAAGGTGCAGCTGGACGGCTGTAAAGAACCACGGCAGCCCCCCGAGCCCCATCCACTCTGGCAGCTCAAGGATCACTGCAGAGGAGTAAGGACTGGAAGTTAAACTCATCACAGTGAAGGTGTGCCGCTAGGTTCCTCTGAGTGCATGGTAAACAGAACAGCTAGCATGGTAAACAGAAAATCATAAAGGGAGCACATGAGCTTGTTGTATAGTTACCAGTGTGTCCATTATTGTGCAGTGAAAATGGCTGGTTGGCGTGCTGACTGTAGCCCAGCGGGGTCATAGGAATCAAACTGGGGTCATACTTGGTCTGAGTGGTTATCACATCAACAGGTGACTGGGAAGTTCCCCCACAGTCGGGGAAATAGTCCGACCACTCAGACTGGCCGAGAAGACCTTTAACAGAGAAAAGACAGAATCAGAGATGTCACCCAATCACACAGTCCACTGGCTCTGAGCAGCTTTGTGAAAAGCCTCCATTGATCGGCCTCCAGCCGTCTAGAACAGCTATTCTACTATTTTCTATTTACATTTGTGGCCTCATGGCATTAAAATGGATCCTTTTCAAAAGACCGGCGGCACAAGACACCTTTACGTTTCTTAATTTGGTGTCGTTTAAAAGGTAGCATAATCTTAGTGTATGCAAACTTCTGACTTTAAGTAGTAAAAAAATAATTTAAAAAAAATCTCTCATTCTAGCGTTTAGCAAAGAAATTATTTTGTTCATCCCAACCAAAAGTGGGGTAGTTTATCTTTATTACCCACATTGTGGGTAATATATACATGAATGCCAGATGTCCCGATTTCTGCGGGACTGTGCTGCATTTTTCACTCTTGTCCCGGTGTCCCACAAACGGAAACAATGTCCCGCATTTGACTGGGTCAGATTCGGGAAAAGTCAAAAGCGTATTTGTAGTGCTGGGCAAGTTAACGCGTTAATTTCACATTAATTCATTAGACCAGGGATTCCCAAAGTGTGGTGCGCCCCCCTGGGGGTGCGCGAGCTGCCACTAGGGGGTGCGCGAGCTGAAATCTGTAATGGCGGTTTGACAGTGTTTTTTCCCCCCACACCATAAAGACGTGTAAATAATCATTTCCTTTGTGGAAACAAAAATCAAAACAGCAAATTTAATAAATAAATAAAATTTATTGACATGAAAATCTGTTTATTTTAAAAAAGTGTTGTTCTAAACTTCATCGTAATATGAATTTATCTTCTTCTACGCATTGTGCTTCAATGCGTAGAAGAAGCAGCTTGTGCCCTCTATTTCATTCATTCTCGCAAATATGCTCAGTTGCCTGAAACCAGGGAATCGGAGGCAACAGGTGAGTGAATTGCAAACCATTTACAAATGTCTCTCCAACTCTTTCCTCGCTTCACGTCGTGTACGTCAGTAGAGGGACAATTGAATTGGGGCCAAAAGTTTTTAAAAGCTTAAATTGAGCGACCAGTCTCTCTTTCGATTGCCCAGCGCCTTCAACCAGCGCTGCTCCTGTTGGGGTGACTCTGAACCTCTACCAGCACTGACGCGCATGACTCGGCCATCCCCCCTGCAGCCTCCGCGATTTATTGACTCTTCACGCACAGAGCTGCAATACGTTTCATTGAGAGTCAGACAGGCGCAGTTCATTTTACAGATGCGGTTTTAGCGCATATTCAGACAGGGACAAACCGAGGGTGGGGCTGAGGGGAGCTGAGGTGTGTTGCCCTGGGCGTGTTTACCTGCTGAATGTAGCCGCTGTAAAAGTGTTTTTTTCTCTGATTAATAACATATTTATGGAGCGCTCTGTTATTGTTACTCTGGTCTGCGCGCGTCATCGGACACAAATCAAAGTTCTTCGTGTTTGTAAATTGTGACTCAGATTAAGAAGCTGGTGCACAAAAAAAGTGAGAACAACACAGGTAGATCATCAGTTTAATCCTTTGCTTCAGAGACGTTTCAGGTTGTGGAGGTGTGGCCGATCTGGGCGTCTCTTTCTTTCTCTCGCTCCAGGCTGAGCCACTGATGCACCTGCAAAAGCCTCAGGATTCTGTTGTGGATGTTGCAACTTTATTGCAGTTTAATTCAAATTATGTTCTAATTTTATTCCCACAACCTTTGTTAAGATGGTTGAATTGATGTAACTGCAACAGAATTTTTTTTCTTTTTTTTTTTTTGTGGTGGGAGGGGGGGGGGGGGGGTGCGCCAAGCCGGTTGGGACACTGAAGGGGGTGCGCGGCTGAAAAAGTTTGGGAACCCCTGCATTAGACTATTAACGGCGATATTTACTTTATCGTGCATTAACGCATGTTGCTCACGTGCTTTTATTTTGTGAAGGTGTTGCTGCGGTGTAGGGGTTTGAATCTGAACAGTAGGTGCCGATTATGCGCCAATAACATTGCTGTCAGCCCAACCTCAGATTCAAACAGGAAGAAAGGTGCTGGCTGGAAAAAACAAAGCTGACATGCGGAAAAAAACAAAGCCGACCTTGGGAAGGCGGTGTTTCCCGCAGGAATTTGCTTAGGCGAGGCGGTGAATTGGCGGCCGGAACAAGTTTTGTGCAGATGACTGGCGGAGCGGGGGGGAACGCGAGAAAGCAAAAACAAAAAACCGCGTGTTAACGTCAAATAAACATGCAAGCATATCGAGTTAGCAAGCATTTCAGTTTAAAGTTCCTCCAGCAACGAATATGACAGAAACAAGTTAGTTGTAACCACTGGCAGGTTAAAACTTTCTTATCACCGGAGCACCTTGAGCTTAACATATCACTTAAATGCCAAACACACTGTAGACATCACCAAACAATTCAATGTAGAACAGATTACTGGATCAATGTTTGCTTCTGTGCTTTTTGTCTGTCTTGTTGTGTCTCTGCTCTGTCTTCTGTAACCCCCAGTCGGTCGAGGCAGATGACCGTTCATACTGAGCCTGGTTCTGCTAGAGGTTTTTCCTTCCTGTTAATGGGTGTTTTTTCTTTCCACTGTCGCTTCATGCTTGCTCAGTATGAGGGATTGCTGCAAAGCCATGGACAATGCAGACGACTCTCCCTGTAGCTCTACGCTTCTCCAGGAGTGAATGCTGCTTGTCGGGACTTTGAAGCAATCAACTAGTTCCCTTATATAGGACATTTTTGACCAGTCTGTATAATATGATTGATTTGACTTTGTAAAGTGCCTCAAGATGACATGTTTCATGAATTGGCGCTATATAAATAAAATTGAATCGAATGACTCAGAGAAGCTAACCAATGTAATGGCGAAGTGGATAGCTACTGTAGACCTTTTTTGTGCTTCACACTTTGGTATTGAACATAAAATGGTAATGCTGCTCCCTGCTGTTACCTCAGAAATTGCCTGTTTTTGGTAGATTTTTTCCCCATAAAGAGAATTTCCTGTCAGTGGCAATAAGCTTTAATTTATTATTATTGCTATTTTTTGTTTTACATGTTTAAGTTGAGCTTTACACTAAATATGTGTTACTGATAAGTGCTACAAATGTTACAACACTTTTGTTCATATGGCAGCAGAACATTAAAATAAAAGTGCTCTTTACACTACTTTTGAATTCATTCTTGGAGTTTGCGCATACAATGCGATTAATCATGATTAATCAGGCAAATTATGCGATTAATCGCAATTAAAGATTTTAATCGTTGCCCAGCCCTACGTATTTGACATGCACTTTTCTGAAATAAAGCATGCAGTCAATGAAAGCTGTCAATTAAAATATGCAGCTGCGTCCCACCACAAGAGCAGCTGTGAATCAGGATGTATTTAAAATGAAACGAAAACGATTTTGATGCATACAGATTATTAATTAAAGTACGTCAAAGTAAAGGAAATACTGCTACAAATACTGGGGATCTCTTTCTAACTGGGTGAGGCCACATAAAGGTGATATCGAGAGAGCTTTTTATGAAGGTTTTCAAAGTTGTATTTCAGTTTCACACGGAGGGGACCACGATGTGAAGCAACGCTGTAGAAGTGAGTCGCATAAGAAACACACAGCTGAAAAAAGCCTCCTGTCGATCTATGGACTCGTTTTTACTCCAACCCAAAAACACCTGCCAGACAGACAAGATACAGCAGCCAGGATTAACTTAAATAATATTTAACTTTACATAAAAGTTCATTAACGTTTTTAAAATAAGCTTTAAAAAGTGTTGATCTTTAAAAGCAGGTAAGATTTTTTTTCTGACAAACCTAGAACAATTTTACTAAACTTTTCACAGTTTAGATTATCCATCCATCCATTCTCTATACTCCCTTTGCTGTGCAGGGTCACAGGGGGGCTGGTGCCTATCTCCACTGGTTAATGGGCAAGAGTTGGGGACGCGGGGTACATCCTAGACAGTCACAGTGCTGTAGTTTAACAGTTTTATTAAACTTCAAAAAGTTACATAATGCTTTTTTTAAACTTGAGTCGTAATAATTCATTGTTGTGCGATAACAGGCAAAGCGAAGATTGATTAATTTAATGTGCAAAAGGACATTGGACGATCATTCTGGGGTGGGGGGGACATTACATTGCAGTTAAAGTGGGTATAGACGTGGACATGGTCGTCCCAGACCGCCGCCGTTAGACCGTCTTGCCTAGGGCAGCGAAAATGCACCAAACGGACCCTGATATCAGCAAACTACAGGAGAAAGCCAGCGTCATTGCAACAGGCTCCACTCACCCTGGACACATTTTTTTTTTCTCCACTCCCAGCTAGTAATAGGTTCTCTGACTTGAAGACCCTTTAAGGGCTCAGTGTAGTAAATATCCTGATTGCTATTAACCTTCTTTTTTGGCATTTTATATATTATTTATATGCACTTATTTATTGTGTGTGTGTGTGTGTGTGTGTGTGTGTGTGTGTGCTCTTTTGTTAAAAGGAGGTACTGTCAAATATTTTTGGCATTGACAACAGATGATTACACTGAAACAATTTCTAAGCATGTAAATCTACACAACTACTACATTCCCATTCAAGTCCCTACATTCATTCATTATTTTGAATAACTGCTCAAACTCTCATTCATCTTCCTTTCCTTGACTTTTATTTATCAGTTAATACATGTTTTTAATAATAACATTTAAAAATGTTAAGTATTTGAATATTTAAAGTAGTTTATTTTATTGACGATTTAATAGTACATTTTACATTTTTTCTTACTCTGTAACGCATTTAACTTGGGTTGCTTTAAATTAGCTGTAAAAATAAATGTTTTTACTTTATTAAATCTTATTCATGTCAAATGTCTGCTAATGTCCTTATCTGATCACATATTTTAAATTCCTAGAGACATCTTTTTAAACCATTTTCATTCAGTTAAATAAAAACATGTGAAATAAGCAAGAAAATGGGAGGATGGTCTGGCTGAAGCGTGCAAAAAGGGACTGGCCTCTACAGCTGCATGATAAAAGAAAGAACGAGGGTTTGACATGCGAGACAAAGAAGCTGAATTTCAATTCGCAAAGGGAGAAAGGCTTTGGAAAACAGGAACGCTACTGAAATGTTCTAACCACGAAAACCCAAATGCAAAAAACAAGAATTTGCCATGCTAGAAAAAAAAACAAACTTGAATGTATTTTACTTCGATTTTATGTGACAAGCCAACACGAGGCAGCGCAGGACTGAACGGTGGAAGAAAAATTATACACGATTTTCAAAATGTTATACAAATAAAAGTTGAAAACTGTGTAGGTATCTTTCATTCAGCCCCCATGAGTTAACACTTTGCAAAACCACCTTTTGCAGCAATTACAGCTACTAATCTTTTGCGGATATCCTTAACGTATATCCAACATCTAGAGACTGAACTTTGTGTCCATTCTTCTTTGCTAAATGGTTGAAGCTCAGTCAGAATGAATGAAGAGCTTGTGAGCAGCAATTTTCAAGTCTGCACATCCTGCACACAAAGTGTTTAGCTCTACAGAGCCAGTTTCTTCTACCAGGCTGTCAATATGATAAACACAAAGATCTTACAGCCTAAGTAGCCAGCCACACTACGGCGAAACAAAATATTTATACTGCACCGTCACATCTTAGGACCTCCGTTTTTCTTTCATTACATATATAGAAAAAACACAGTTTAAATATGTATATCAAATGGTATGAGCACTGTAGCCAAAGTCAAATTCCTCGATTGTTCACACTCAAGATGATTCTGATTAGATTTAGGGACTTTGACTGGGCCGTTCCAACACAAAAATAATCTTTGATCTAACTCGTTCCATTATAACTCTGGCTGAAAATAGAATGAAATTAAAATGAACATGACTAAAAAGGTAAACACTTGGTGTAGTACCCAGCGTTTTCGATTTTATGAAGAATTAAAATTGTTAAATTAGATAAAATCTCACCTTGAATATAAATTACAAAAAGTGTTCATTTACATCTGTCCTTGCTTTCTTGAATTGCAGTTGGGGTCCTCACAAAATCATTCCAGGTGCCAAAGGGCCCCCCCAGATGCACTTTGGACACCCTCGTGTCAAGATCTCTGGATGTCTGGATTCTGACTCTCTTTTTGTATTTGTGTTTTTGCTATTAAGAGTCCTAGATCGGGTCTTTTATATTTATTATCTTATGCTTATTCTTCTTAAATATTTGGGTTACTGGATTTCTGTTTTTTCCTGTTTAGATTTTTCAGCTGCTGATGTTTTAGTTCACACATTTGTGGATTCAGTTCCTAGTTCTTTCTTCTTACAATTTGTAATTGTTTCTGTTTTTCCTCCCCGTGTTTCCCCCTGCGCAGTATTCGCCTCCCTTCTATTCTCTGCCTTCACTGATCTCGACTGTTCCTCATTTCTCCCCTGATTATGTCATGCACACCTTCCCCTCTATATAAGCTGCCCGGTGGTCATTTCTTATGGCTGGTTTCTTCCATTGTCCTATGCTCCGTGCTACTTCGTTTGATTTCCTGCCAGATGTTCAGTTCCTGAGTGTCCTGCCTTTTATCTCCTCGTGTATTGTAAGTCTTCTTTTGTTTATTAAAGCGTTAAAAAATGAGCACAGGGCCAGGTTAGCTACCCCGCTGCCAAATGTCTCTCCCCCACACACAGACGCTCTCAATGTGAGAGAGGCAGGAATTTCACACACATCACATCTTCTCTGACATCCCTGAAACTTTGCCCCGTATCGCACCTCTTCTTCACCATGGTAACCGGAGGCCAGATATCCTCAACCAATTACAGCCATTCCACTGTATCTCACCAAGCATTAAACGAACCAAACAAACACACATGCACACACACACGATGAGGCATGTAATTAATTTCCTAGTGTGACAGAAGGCCGTGCTCGAGACAGACCAACGGCAGAATTGCATTTGGAAGCAGAATCCACACACAAGCGCCGTCTCTTATTCAGCCGCGGTCAATGGCTCTAAACGACAAAAAGCAAATTAAATAGATCACTGAACATGTGTTTGTGCACATCCATGCATCCTCTGTTAAACTGCATAAACAGTCGTGTACAAATACAAAGCAGACACTAGAGAATCACTGCAAGAAAAATAATTAGTGTTTCTCCCGTGAATGTATGTAGAGGGTGGTCAGCTGTGAGCCCCTTTCATTCCCACACAGTCATTGTGCAGCACATAGGCAGCCAGTGTGCATCGACAGCACAGTAAACACACAGGATATTGTGTGCGGCAACAATACTCTGCACGACTCAGTATGGCTTTCCCTCGGACCCGTCCCATCCCAGCGCAACACGCTCGTTCCCGTCCACCTGCCTCCTGTCTTTTTTGCTGCTTTCATCCTCTCCATCGCCCTTCACGACCCTTCCTACACCCTGTGTGACTGCTGTGCTCATGCCAGCCTGTTCAACTGTAACTAATACAGACAGAGAGGGAAAGAGAGGAAAACAGAGGGGGGACACGATGGGGGAAACACGAGGACAAAGACGCGAATTCGGACAAAGTTATGAGAGCTCCCCGTAGATAGGGAGCAATATTGTGTTTTTTCTTCTCTCGTTCTCTTAGCGTTAAATCACCTAACTTATCTTTGTTCATTAGGTATTAGACCATAGAGGGAAAATATGCAAATATCCTGTTGCAAAAATAGCTTATTTTACTAATTCTAGAAAAGATTTGAGAATGTTTGTCCAGTTATTAGCATAGAGCTGAAAAGTTTGATTTTAAAATATCATACTTATCTTCAGATTATTAACCGATAATCTCATTTATTCCCATTTAGATCTGTTGGGATTGTTATTACTCCATGAGAAAGTCTGCTTTGCAATACATTAAGTCTTAAAAGAAAATGAAGAAGCATGAACTTACCAGAATAGCTCCAAGTTTTATCTAAAAAGGAAAAACAAGAGAAACACCTCCCATAAATCTCTCGTTGGTGTTCCTTTTCTGTGTACAGGCTACAATACAACAAATCCAATCTCAAATTTTACTTTTCACCCTTCAATTCTAAGTAATAAGTTGTTCACACTCCAAGAGAGTGGTCAGCAAATCTTACAATCAGTTCAAATTGCCTCTGGAATGACTACTCTTCTGCTAAAGCCCACACTCTGCCTCTCTAACCCAAAAAACGCAGACAATAAATGATCACATAAGACCTATTTAGATGTAAATGAGCATCTTACCGGCAGAAGAAGCAGCTGTCCAGTGGAAAAGCGTAAGTATTAGCAGAACAAAAAGACCCAACGAGTCCATGTTCACCCTCCTGCCCATACGCAGAAATGAATAAGGGCTCACTGGGAGATGAGGAGCAAGAGAGGGAGAGATGGAGGTGGGGGGGAGATGAGGGAACTGGGTCCAGTAATTCCACCTGCTACTGCAGGCTGGATCCAGTCCCACATGCATGGCTCCAAAGCAGGCCCTTAGTTTGACACTTTTGAATCTAGCTCTCCTGTCTCCTTTCGCAAACTGCCTGAGTTCGTACCAGTCGCAGCATATACAGTCCAGGTTCCTGATGATTCAGGCCCTAAGATTTTTGACTCTTGCTCTGATTTGTTAGGCAGACTCTGTTGGGCTTTTCAGGCCATTTCAAGGAGCTACAGGTCTATTAGGTGTCTAGAAATCTGACCACTGACTGAGCACTGAAAACCTGACCTTTCAAGCTACAGTTAGGATTAAAATATTTTAGAGCAGTAATCGATTAGGTATAAAGGAATCTTTTAAGTTTAACGATGTGTTTCTTCTGACAGGAAATAATATATTGTGTTCTGGTCTGTCTGTCTGCATGCTGCTACACTCCTACTGCACTAAAGTAGATAAGATCACCTGATGCACCTGTGATGCGCCTCCAGTGGCAGCATAATCAAGCACATCCCCTTCACCTGTTCCTCTGCCTATACTGGACTCCAGCAGGAGAGGCACCATAGTTGGTGGTGGTAATGCTACCTAATGTTTGCCAACCGCCATAAAAAGTGAGGAGGAGGAGGAGGAGGAGGAGGTGGTAGAAGATGACGACGAGAGGCCCTCTACTGTAGTTGCATGGTGCTGTCATTTTTACAGTCAATGCTGGAAGTTCATGCCAGAATTTTGGGACATTATACCATGCGGAGAAAGATGAGAAAGTCTAAGGTCAGTGGATTTAATATCTAGACCTAATTTACTCCGAGGGTGCAGGGATAATGAGCAAAATACATGTGCGGAGGCCTTGGTCCTAGATGCGGCCAACTGGGGTTCGATTCCAACCTGAGGTCCTTTACCGCATGTCCCCCTCAGCCTAATATGGAAAAAAAGCCACTAGTGCCAGGAATAATAATAATAATAATAATAATAATACTATCTAAACCTCAATTTAATATCTGCGGTTTATCCCCTCCCCTGAGAGGTAACCCTAACGTTGGACGATGAAAAACTTAAACCTAAGGTCAGTGGATTTAATACAACTTCATTAAATCTCTGTTAGGACCGACTTCCAGTTGGATTTGACTATCAATGATTGGGATCAACTTTCAAAATTTTGGGAGAGACTTTTTATTTAATTCAAGTCATAAAAAACATTAGTCAGCTGATCACACAAATTAAAACGATAAACATTTCTGGAGCGACTTGCTGTAATTTCTTTAGATTTCTGGTGTGTACTTCCAGCACTGATTAAAAAAATAGCGGTGCCCTGTTACTGCACGAGGGTACTTTCTTTTTTTTTTTTTTTTTTTTTACAAAAAAAATAAATTACAAACCATCAACAACAAAACAATAAGCATCAAAATATACATAACAAAAACAAAAGTTAAATGAAATATCAGTCCTCCAAGCTGAAATACACATTTTACTTTAGGTTGATTTTCTGTATGATTGTAAGGTGGAGGAAAAATAATAAATGGTTTTGAATTATAATTTTTTTTAAAGAAATTTTTTGAATTTGGTTGCTAATTCGTATTCTGTCCCATTCCATTTTATATGCCTGAATAAAATTAAAACTTGTTACCTTCAATGATCCCATAATCAGTTATTAGTCAAACCTTTCTCTGTGATTTAATCACAGTATTAAAGCTGGTCTGTGAAGATCTCATAGTGAACAAAACGGCATTGAGAAGATAAACACTCCAGAAAGGTCAGTGATAGGGGAAAGTAGTGGCAAAGTTTAAAGCTGGATTAAGTTATTAAACAAAATGTTGATATCTGAACTCGTCATTCCATTATCTAAATATGAAAAGCATACAATTACAAATCCAGGACATCCACTACAAGTCACATCTGCAGTGTGCTCCCAACTGTGAGGACAAAATTAAAATTTTGACCTAATGCCACTCGTTTCAGAAAACTAACACTGCACAGCATACATCATCTCCATGATAAAACCTGATGGTTTCAGCATCATGTTGCTGGGGTGAAGGGGAAAATGGGTGGAACTAAATGCAGGAAAATCCTGGAAGCAAACCTACCAGAAGCTACAAAATATTGACAGGGGCAGAGGTTCACCTTCCAGCAAAGAAATGACCCTAATTGAGCCTAAATGAGCCCCGATGGAATGGGTTAAATTAAGGATATTTGTGTGTTTGAATGGCCCAGAACTATTTCCAAGTCCCCAAATTAAGAATTTGGGGACTTGGAAGATGCTCTCCTTTCAATCTGCGTTTATACATGTTTGAACCACCAGGTGGCGCGCTATTCAAACGAACCTCGAGTCCAGTGACCGCCTGCAGCTCTGCCCCAGACGTCAACTTTCAACACTGCATGTTTGCTGGCCTTCATTTCATTTCTGATTTTTATATGTTTCAACATTAAAACAATAGTGTAGGTTTTGAAATATTTTATTTTACTGTTGAAACTATTGTCATAGCACCGCCAATGCATATGGCTGTAGGGTTTATATAACAATGCAAGTAAATTTTCCGCTCATTAGTGCTATAAAATATTAAAGTTGTAAATAAATGGCCAGCATTAAAATAAAACAAATTCTAAGGTGGCAAAACGTGAGCTGATAATAATGTGGAAGCTGAAAATAATCCATGTTTGTTTATTTGTTAATTTTGGTGTCATAAAATAGAATGGGATAATCATGTCATTCTCAGTGGTCTGTCAAAGTGATTGAATACACTATGATATACAAATTAAAAACAATGATTCCAGTAATAAAACAAAAAGGAAAAACAATATATAGAACTGTGCAAGAAACAAATTAACATATCAAAAACTATACAAGTAAATTATTCCCATTATGTTTAATTTAATAGAAGTAACCTGTTGTCATTAGGGAGGCTCTCAAGTTTTAAAGTTAAGGTACATATGTGAGTACATGAATGTACATATATAAATAAGTAAGTTCATGTTGGAATAACTATATCCTACTCTGTTCAAATCCTTAAATATTTTTTTTCTTTTTTTTGCCCTTGTCATGTCGAGTTTCATAGCAAGCAGAACGGTGCTCTGGTGGCCGTACATATATATATATACCAAACATATTTGCTTGATGCCCAGCCCTTAGTGATTTATTTTATTGCTTTTCAGTTATGTACAAACTGATGACAAATGTGACAGAGAAGGAGGGCGGTGGAATACCAAGGACAGAGTGCAAGAATAAGGGAAAGGAGAGGACAGAGGCACAAAGAAAACGTATAGACAAAAATAATTAAACCCAACGTACAGCTGCTACAAATAAATAAACCATCCTACGACCACGTCATGGCCTGGTTCAAAGGCCATAACAAAAAGGGCGACACATCATGTAGAATTTTGAAATGGAGATTTAATTAAATCATACCAAAATTCAAACTAATACTGTCGAGATGATGTGAGGAAGTCGGTGAAATCAGTGGTGTATGATGTGCACGAGTGGAGAACGTATGTGGAAGTATTGCCAATGGCAGCAGCATAGCTGTGGAAGAGAGCAGAGATGGATTAGTTGTCACCCAGGGTTTTAAAAAAAAAAAGCTGTCACAAGGGGTCTTAACAGGCCACCATGGGAAAACCGGAGAAAGACAACCACAAACACCTGCGAAGAGGGACAACTAACTTAAACAAAAAGCACCGATGGCAACACACCAGCTGGAATGATATGGAAGAAAACTGATACTGATGGAGAGAAATCCAGGGCAACACAGCTTATCTATTATCAGTGCAAAAATGTATTTGTGAACATGCAAAATATGCGGTGTAGTCCTTACATGAATTGTGCTCAGTGATGGGTGCAGAGGGCCACACCCATTCCTCCTCAATGGATCAGAAGGGAGGAGAGGGGACTCCACATCATGAGAAAAACCAGCACCCCCATGGAGCACAGAGCCCCAGGAACCAGGGGCCATGCCAGGCCCCGGTCACTAAAGAGTAACCCTCAGTTCCCTAAATTCAAATGCATGGCATCATGTGCTTTCAAAAGAGCTTTAAACTTAAACATCCTTTGTCAGAATTAAATAATGTTGCATCGCTCTATGAGAAAATCTTATGTGTGTTCTTGCTGGTGAAGATGCTCAGTCATCCAGGTCATGGTCATTCAAGAAAAGGTAAAAAACAAAACAACTGGATTTTTTTTCTAAATTTGAAGACGTTTCGCTTCCTATCCAGAAAGCTTTCTGAAAATCCACACTACTCCGGACATTTTGAATCGAGAAAGCTTTCTGGATGCGAAACGTCTTCAAACTTCAAAAAGTCCAGTTGTTTTGTTTTCTAACTTTTTTGATTTATGTGTGTACTTGTACTTTCAGATGAGTGGGAAATTTTTTTTGTTGCTAATTTTACTAATAAAGTGGGGACTTTGATGTAAAGCGAGGACCTTTTATTTTGGGCTATGGGTTAGGCCATAGAAAGAGGTGAAAATGAACGGAAGTCGGGAGAAGGTCCTAACTTTGTATGTCAAACAAGGATGTTTGACATACAAAGGAAGTGTGTGAGGAAGCTGCTTTGTGTTTGCTCTATTTAAGTTTTTTTTAATTATTCATTTTTTATTTTTCAAACTTTTCCAGGAAAGAAATCCCTTTTTTACAAGGATGTCCTGACCAAGATGAGAAACAACACATCAATGTGCAAGGTGCAAACAAACCATAACATATACAAACTAACACTAACAGTATTATTAGATCATTTATAGAAACAAAAAGGAATAAAACATAAAAATAAACACGTGACTTTAAAACATTTTGTTTTAAAGTCACAGCTGTTGCTGAATTACTTCAAATAAAATTGTAGTAAAATCTATTTTGAAGTGCTTATTAAATGTGAACACTAGGAGGAGACATTTACATGTGATATAGAGACTGACAGAGGATGTCATAAATCAAATCATATATATTGAGGTAATCTAATATCCTGGACCTACAGCAGTTAGCGTAAAACCCTGTTGTTCCTCTGGAAGATGATGAATCACGGTCAATTAAAAACTTTGACTAACATAAGATGCCATTTAATTAAATTAATAGAGTTTTTGTCATCATTGTACAAAAGGGGAAAAAACAGATCATTTAGCTCTCTGTGTACATTTTACATTAAAGGTTTGGAGCGATCCAGCCAAGATCTGATGAGGATGACTTCCCACTGAGGAGTCAAAGATAAAAAATACAAATGCTGTGAAACAGACACCGTGCAGGGGTCCTCATAAACGTGATGCGCCTCCGGCAAAATTACGCAACAGTGGCAGCCTTTGCCGGCTTCCCATTGGTTACTGAGCGTTCCATCATGGGGCGTGGTTAAAACCTGCGCACGTGCAGTTGGTTGTATCTCGGCAGGGGGCGTGTCCCTTAGGTCCATTCATAAATCCAGCAGCAGAGCGTCTCCTCCTTGAAGTGAAAATATCTGCTGCTTCCCACAGCTGCACCGCCTCTGCCTGCAGATGTAGATCTCATAAAATTTAAATATCGTGAAAGGGTTCCATATTTTTTGTCATTCTTTTCAGAAAGTTAAACTTGGATTCATTACACATACAATGAAATGTTCCAAGACACTATTTATTGTAATTTTGATGAATGTGGCTTACAGATAATGAAAGGCCAAAAGGCAGTGTCTCAGAAAATTTTAATATTGGTAAAAATAATTCAATTATCGGTTAAAAAAAACAACAATTTAATATTGGAAATCAACGGTGTTGCACCCTAATCAGCTAATTAACTCAAAAACAACATCAAAGGTTTTCTGAGCCACTATTGGTCCTCTGGGTTAGTAGGCTTCACAACCATGGGGAAGACTGCTGACAAGACAGCCCAGAAGACAGTCACTGACACCCCCCACAAGGACGGTAAGCCACAAAAGGTCATATCGAAAGAAGCCAGTTGCTCACAGAGCTCTGTCCTTCTCTGTCCTGCTTTGAAATTGTAATGTAGGGGGTTAGTGGTTCTCCTATTGGTCAGCTCCAGGGGGTACAAAATGCAGCAACACGTCTTTTAACTTGCCCATTATCTCCATTTAAGCTTCTCTTTACTAACTGCTAAATTTTAGGATACATTTTAAAGTCCTTCTGTTTTTAAAGCTCTCTCTTGCCCCAATCCACCTTTTGAGTTGCTCCACCCATATACACCTCCCCTTCTCTCAGGTCAGCGGATCAGTCGTTCCTTAAAGCTCCAAAGATTAAGCATAAGCTTGTGGGGGACTGTGCCTTTTCACTTTGGAAAATGTGGAATAACCTACCACTGCAACTTAGACAGACCTCTTCTCGCTCTGTTCTCAAGTCACTTCTTGAAGCTCATCCCTGTGCTCTAGCCTTAGACACCACCAATAATGTTGACTGTTATTCTATTTTACCTGTTTTGAATGTCTTAGTTAAAGGTTAAAGCCACAACTTTTTTTCTTTAAAACGATAATTTTTTCTAAAATACATCAACGGAATGTTTAGAGTTTTTTCATTTTTCTTAATTTAAATAAAGGAATTCACTATATCAGTAATTATCTATTTTGGGAAAGGTTAGCCAGAGGTTTTACTCTTGACGTGCAAAGCTAAACCTTTTGTAAGTTTTAGATTTGCCTACAATATAGAATAAGGTAGTGACATACAGTGCCTTGCAAAAGCATTCAAATCCCTTGAACATTGCCATATTTTGTCCTAGTATTGAATTACTGTGAAGTGGAAGGAATACGATACACCAAGGAGGACACCAAAAAGGTCAGGGATAAAGATGTAGAGAAGTCTAAAATTGGGATGGTTGATAAAATAATACCCAAAGCTTTTAACATCTCACAGAGCTCACTTCAACATCCAAATAGGAAAGACTATGGAACAGCTGCAAACTTACCAAGACGTGGCTGTCCATTCTAGACTAACAGGGCAGGGCAAGGAAAGCATTAGCGAGGGGAGTAGCCTCCTCAAGAGACATATGGAAGACCTCAAGATGTCCACTACTCAGGTGGGATAAGCAGGAGATAGGACAGTGTTTTTTTTCTATGAAACCTTTATTTGAAAAGACAAAAGATCCGTTGAAATCGATACCTCTGTCCCAAGGGTGACCTGGCCAAGAAAGGGAGCGGCACATATTATAGTGGAGCTACTAGCCGTGTGCTTCACTAATCTTCATAGCCACCGTTGAAAGACAGCCACAAGGAATCATCTGTGTAGTTTGGTATATGCTATACATAAGCTATACAGTTTGTGCCGGTTTTGGACTCATATGCAGGTAAGAGTAAGCCAGCCAAAAGTTGAATGATGCTGTGTTTAATAAATAAAAAGACCAGAGTTTACAGAGGACAGAAATTTCAGAGAGAAAGACTGAGGTATATTTTTTAATTTTACGAAATTGGCTCTAATCTTCTTGTTTTGTCAATTGTCTGTGTAAATGCTGGTGGGATGGTAGCTACTACTATTCGTTGTAAACAAGTTGCCCTAAAAGGACCTAATGAAGTAAAGTCTAAAGTCTTTAACCTTGCCTGCAAGATGAATTTCCACTGTATTTGTGAATCCATCTTATTCCGCTCCCACCTCAACCCTTCAAGACCGAACCAAAACGAGTTGGGCCAATAGCATTGCAGTATTATGGTTTAAGTTGGGACATACCAGCTGAACCAAAATAAACATGGCAGCGCAGGAGGACGCACACGTAGCTGCTGCTGTCACGTCTGTTCTGTCAAAATCCACAATTGTCACTATCCAAATAAGCATGCCTCGACCAGCTTAACCTGTTATGGTTTCTCATGGCACCTGCTGCTTGCAACATTTTCATTTCACACCGTGATTGGCTAAAACCAACCTTTGGTAGGCGCGCACTAGGTGTCACTTCACCCAATCAGCTTGGAAAGTTCTACTGAATGCCACTCCTGTTCCTGAACGGATTCAATGGGAGCAGACCCAGAATGATTATGTACAGAACGTAGAGTGCTACACATTATCAATCTGGCTGGCCAGGTTATAAAGTCTTGGGAGAGCCAGAAATGATGAATACACAGTAAATGATCCACCAAGGAACGGGCCATAATGGCTTGTAATGGATGGTAGGGTTAAGCTGAACCCAGGATCAGGGGAAACTAATCAACAGGGTGAAAAATGCAACTCAGGCCTTGCCCACTCGTAGCCGGCTATCTGAGAAAACATATCCATTTTTTATGCGTTTTGGCCTTTCTGCCACAAAAAGAATACCCTCAGTTCTACATTAGGTTATTTCTGAAAACTCTGGACAACGTGGAGATTAATGGGAAAACCCTGTTTTTGTGTTTGAGTACGTATGTTGCAAAACAGTGTTTTAGGGTCACAATCTGCTAAAAATAATGTGCTGCTGACGTCACATTTGCGGCCATTGATATTGACTTGGCTGTGCAGTGAAGGAAAAATTAATGGTGTCAGAGACGTGCTGATTTTATGTTAGTTCGGACTCTTTTTGCTCATTCCTTTTCACAAGTCCAACTGCGCTAATACGTTGAGAAGCAAAGAAGAGAGAACAGTTTTGTACCCTCCCGATGCGGAGGGACCACAGGGTTGTTTTGAAGGATTCTGATTGGATGACATGGGTTTAAGCTTTGCAATTCACTGCCCCTATGTGTTTGGCATGTTTAAAAAAATGCTCAGTGGCATATTTGTGTGGGTTCATATGAATGAAAACTTTTTTGAAAATGATCCCATGTGTACGATATTGTTTTTTTGTTTTTTTATGATATGGGGGAGATATTCGTTTTTATAAAGACCCAGCTACATGTGTACCGGGCCTTGCAGAGAAGCAATGTTAAAGGGCTGAGGGGAAAACAACAATACATAAAGACACAGGGGAAAACCCAGTAAATGTGAGGAAACCAGAACCATAACTAAAACCTAAACAGATACAGAGTAAAATATCTGTTGAAAAAAAAAAACAAATAATGTAAAAGACAGGAGCCCTACAATAAAGAACCAAAGCAAACTCAATTTCAACAGCATGATCACATGTGGGGGACACAGCAAACATGTTCTTGAGATACAAAACACACAGGGTATCAATTAGGAGTTCAAAACGAACTGAGCTTTAATTTTAAAAACAAACAACAATGAATGCTTTTTTGTTCTCTATAACCAGGGAAATGCAATTGCAAATAAAACCAGAACGAGAAGCATGCTATTACTACTACTACTTTCTGAGAAATTATATCGACTACATTGAATATTTCGACACAACTTTCCTCAGGTTTGAAAAGAGGATCAAGAAGAAAAAAACTGGTCTGCAGGTGCACAGCGGGGAAAATAAAGCTGTAGTGAGCGGGTTTTTTTCCATGCTGTCTTAAAATGTGACATGTTTGCCTCTGAATCACTGAGAAAGAGAAAAGAGTGGTGAGGGCAAAGAGAGGACCTAGTTTACAGTTTAGTCATTATGTGGTGCTTGCTTCTTCCTAGAAAAACACAAGATTTCTGTTGTTCTCTGCTGTTATGCACACGTGCAAATGCTTTTGACCTTCCACATTCCTCCGATACCCAAGCTCTTAGTTCCTGTCAGTGTGAAGAAGTCATAAAGGGAGCTGTCTTCCTGGTAAAGTACTGATACGTTAACGTTAGATTAAAGAACCTTGTTATGTGGGGACCACAAATGATTTAAATCATTGAAACAGGTGCTTTCCCCCCCCCCCCCCCCATTCATTCATCTGACTGAGGTGACCCTAATTCATACATTAGCACCCAGTAGCCTATACTGTAATGTGCTTTACTTTGATCCCACTTGCAGACAAATGCTTCATCCATATGTTTAGGCTTGACACAACCACCCTTGTTGGACTTTCAAGCTTGTCAATAGGAGGGATGATAAGAGACGAGAGAATAACAGAGAGAACGAGAAGAAAAAAATACCAAAACAAGTGGGGGATGGGGAATTAGTTGGACGGGAAGTGGAAGGATAGAAATGATGGGGGTGGTCTTTAGCAAGCATAAACTCAAAGTAGGTTCAGTCGGTTCATGTATTGCAGGGGGATTCTGACAGCAGGAGGAGGGGGATGGTAAGCTGAGCTGTCCGAACCCGGTGCCTCTTCCATACATTCAACTAAAGATCCCCTTCTTTTGGTTCCTGCAGCCAAAGGTTAACCTATGTTGTGCTTTCGTGATCACAGGAGGCGGGCCGGGCTGTGCACATAGATGGAATTTAACCAAAACATATAGCAAAGCAAACAAGGATACGCCCTACTATGTATAGCATACATAGCAGGGGGAGGGAGGGGGGTCGGTGAGTTCATGTGTAAGTCGTATGTATAGTGGGGGAGGGATGGGCTCCTTTTCCTCCGACTGCAACATGAGGACCAGCACGTAAGAAAACACTGTTAAAATCCTGGAAAATTACTGATGCGTTATTTAAGGATTATGAGTTGAGAAACTACATATGCGTTAGAAAATCAAAAGAGAGGAAGTGTGCTGCATGTGTGTAAACTGCCTATACATCCTACCACAATGCCTGTATAGAGAGGTGGTCACCAAGTTCACCCTGTTGTGAGTTAAAAGCGAGGGGGAGGAGACACTGTGGCTGCTCATGGATAACCTTGAAGAGTGATACGTGTAATCCTATGGATACCAAGAGCAACAACATAGCTTCAGGTTCACAAATTAAAATAAGGTGATGGGGGGGGGCATTTCACAGCAGCAGTGATGGGCAGTTTAGAGATTAATCCTAGTCTCAGTTAACATAAATCAGAAAAAGTCATAAATGCAACATTCTGGTCTGTTCGAAGAAAAATCTAAGGTATCAAGTGTAAAACCCATCAGAATCAAGCACACAATGGGCATGCGTTTACAATGGCAGTGAAAATTTTAAGTCGTGTCAAAGAGTAGGGTTTTTCAGTATGCACGGAGAGGCTGCACAAACTGAATCCTGCCTGAAATCAAACAAGGGTGTTATTGAAGTTGCCTAGAGACGGATTGCGGCTCTCTTCTTCTTGCCACATGACTATAATTACAATGTTTAAGTATTGATGTGAGGCTCAATCTGTTCAAGAAACATGTGCCAGCTTGAGATTTTATTCTTATGGAGCACTTGTTTGGTGTAAATGCTTACGTTAAAAAACGGAGATGTTTAGGATTCTAGCACATTTTTCACGTCAAAAATAAATTACTTTATAAACCTAAATTTCCCGTCTTCTTTCGGCTACTTGTTAAACATATAAACAGATCACGTTATGTTTATGGCAGATACTTATGCAGTGCAAAACCACATGCTGTAAAGGCTGAGGGAAGGATGGATGGATGCAACCTACAAGAATTGGAAGTCCAGAAATATAAGTACTTTTCCAAACACATGCAGGCATGGAAAATCCTTGAATTCTAAAGTTGTCTAGACTGGATTGGTTTTAGAAAAAAAAAAAAAAAAAATATATATATATATATATATATATATGTATATATATATATATATATATATATATATATTCGTAAATTATACCGATGATATACGAGTCTTGCATTGCGTAAGGCCTCTCGTTTTTCCAATGTGCCTGTGTTTCTGTCTTTCTGCTACGATGGGCGGAGTCCTTTCAGGCCACACTGCGCTCCTCTGGCTCTGGCGCTGCGTGTTTACAACCGCCTGCTGTAGTAGAGCAGCAGCAGCGGCGCTCAGACACCAAACACACCGGGGACACGAGTGGGGCGTGTCCCCGATAAGGGTCAGAACCTCCGTCCAATCAGCCGCCGGTGAACCACTCACTGGCTGAAGGGCTCAGCCAATGGCGGGCGCCTCCGATCGGGACGTGAGCCAATAGGAAGCGGGGATGGCGCAGGCACGTGGATCTACGCACACGTTGACGCTCGTAAACTGCCAAGAGAAGCAGCTAGCCGAGACAGAGATCGATGAGTGGCCGGGCGGTGTGTGTGTGTGGGTGTGTGCGCAAAGGATGGACTCGCTGATGCTGCTCCAGCCACGGACCGTGTACTGACGGATCTACCGAGCAGAGACAATATTTTAGGGTTGATTTTTTTCTTCACGAAGGCTCTCATCGTTATCTCTGGTTACTTGCGGTGAGTATTTAACCGCTTTTCATCATCTGTTGTTAGCGTTTCCTGAAGTTGGTAGACTAGCCTAACGGAATTTCCTGCCCAGCTTTATCCTGTTTGTGCTCTTAAAACAATGACTTTTCCCATCCCGAACACCAGCCTCTGGAGCTAGTCTTCTCAAAAGCCTGCTATAGCTTGCAAAAACAATCCAACTTTTGTAATAAAATTGCACAATGTGTGTGTTAGTATGTTGAAGTGGGCGTGTTGATCACACACACACACACGCATAGACGGGCGGCCATCACCTGTCTCTTTACCTGAGCCCGCATGCACCATCCCGTCGCACCTCCATCCACCCCGCACAGGCTCCACCACCGAGCCGGTCCAGTTTGGTCTGGAGCTCATAGAAGATCTTTGATTTAAATCAGTTTGGTCTATTAAATGCACAGTATAAAAATATATATTTGGAAACAGGGTGATAGCTAAGCCGTCGTTAGCGATTAGTTGGCAGTTTCAGTGAGCAAATAAACGTCACCAAAGCACGGAGAACAGCAACAGAAATTAAACTGGTAACATTATTATTCAGATATTATGATTGCTAAAATAGCCATCAAGCTATGAATATTTTTCTGTGCGACAACAGCTTTGTCAGGACTTGTAAATCCTAAATATATATATATATTTTGCATGAATTTTGTTATATTGCTTTGCATAAACCTATACGACTGTTAACATTGCTGTCAAACTGAATATTTTCTTCTGTATTCCTCCGCTGTATAGCTACAATTAACACTTTATTCGGCTTCTTTGCAGTATTTATTATTTGCTCTTTATAAATCCACATGACTGTTTTATATTATGACTATCAAACATTATGATTTTTTTCCTCTATATGTTTACTGCTTTGTTAGTTCTTTTAAATCCTCACCATAATAAATGTAAACATCTTGTATGAACTTGCTAAAAAAAATTCTACATGATTAATTTGTCTATGCTGACTGTTAACGCAGCTATCAAACTAATTGCTTTTTTATCTGTAGGATTGCAGTTCTTTTGACAGTTGCCGTAGATCCTAAATGAATTACATTTTTATATGCTGTATAGTTCTTTTTCATTAACCGTTCATGCATCAGAAGGACATTTAAAAGTAGGTTTAAGTAGTTTGTGAGGCAAACTACTTGGGTCTGAGGGCCCAAGTACTTTGCCTTGGGCTCACTCTGCCTAGTCAAATCAGGAAAGGCACAGCCAAACCATGCATTATTTAAATCATTTGTTTGACATTTGAACCGAAACGGTTCATATTGATCTAAAAATGCCATATTTGTTGAAAAAAATGTCTTCATAAATTTAAATATGCAGAACTGTGAGTGTCTCATTCCTCTCCGAGCCCTTGTTTGTGTGTGTGTGTGTGTGTGTGTGGGGGGGGGGGGGGGGGGGGGAACCTCTACATCAGTTTCTCTGATAAGAGCTGGGGGTGTTTGTCATCTGAGCACATTCCAATGTCCCCATATGTGCTGGTGGGATCAGAGACCAGTGGACACTTGCAGATCGTACAGACTGCGAGGGAAGGGCGCGTAAATGGCCAGGGAGAACGAAAAATGTGAGCAGAAGCATAGAGGCTGTGTGCATAATGAATAGGATGGGATGAGAGCAGCACGGCATGCAGAAATGCAGCCAGAGAGGAAAGAAGGTGGTTTGTGTGTGTGTCTAATCCTACTGGGGAGGGGCGGGTGGGTGTGTGTGGAGCAGAGAAAGCACGAGACCGACGAGAGGAGGGGCCTCACAGAGCAACCGGAGGCTGTGGTGGAGTGGGAGTGTGCCTATTCTGATTTCACCGCTCCACCAGCCCACCCCCCACTCACATTTCCTACTCTCCTCCAGTCTCCTCAATGGGAGCCAGACATGTACCACCATTGTGTGCCTCCTGCATATACCCCCAGCCCCTCTCTGCACCATGTTAAACTAGGACACTGGTATGCCCACCATTTTGAGTTGTGGGAGTCGTATATTTAGGAGGAGAGATGGGGAAAGTGGAGCCTTGCCGAACCAGAAAGCATGAACGTCTTATTAATTTGCTCTGCATTCCACAAAGCTTGTCGTTTATTGTTGTTGTTGTTGTTTTCCATCTCCCAATAGCCAAATCTACCTGGTAATAATCCAAACCCTCTTCTCCTGTTTCCCCAAAGCGATGCAGTCTCAAGGAAGCACATCCACCCAGCCCTCCTTCGATTCCCTGAGCTCCAGCGACAGCCTTGTGCTCAGCGACTCGGAACAGACGGAGGACGACACCGACGTCTTTTTGATGGACAGCTCGTCCTCCGCTGTCATCGGCGAAGATGCGTCCAAAAAGGCCCCGAAACCGAGGGGCCCCAGGTCCCAGTGGCCGTACGGCGGCTTCTCTGGGAAGGAGGAAGAGGCGTACAGGTCGCAAAATGACGGCAGAGGGGCAAACTTTGGCCTGGTGGACGCAGATCCTGCTAGCCAGAGGCCCAAATCCCAGGGAGATCTGCTGTTTGCTCAGAAAGTAAGGAGAAGAGCAGACGGGTGACATCACGGTGTTAGTCGAGCGGAGACCTAAGAGCGTAATCTATCTCCTCTGTCTTGTTCTCTGTCAGTGCGCTGAGCTGCAGGGCTTCGTCAGGCCGCTCCTCGAGTTGCTGAATGGACTGAAGAGCGGTCGATTTGACCAAGGTAAGCATTCCTAGGTTACTGCCTCCTCCGAGCCTGTGCAGACCTGTGGTGAAGGGTGTAGGCGGATACGGGCTGTGAGGCCTTTTCCATTGAACTGGGGGCAGTTTTGCATGGGATTCATGTCTGTATCGACGAGGCTCAAAGTGCAACAAGAACGAGACGAGAGCCTTGCGTCGTTCACATTGCCGCTCCGTGGTGTCTGAGGCAGAGGCTCGGACATAAACGGCATGGTTATCAATTGGTGTTAATGCTAACAGACGGATTATGTGCTTGATTGGCAGGTTTAAGCAGTTTTCAGCAGAGCGTCGCCATGGATCGCATCCAGAGGATTGTCGGGGTTCTGCAGAGACCAGACTGTGGGTAAGAAGTCATCCACGTTGTCTCCATGTCCACACACAGCATTTATGGAGAGCCTCGCAAAAGTATTCACACACCTTAAACCTTTTCACATTTTCTCCCTTTACCACCACAAACGTCAATGTATCTTCTAGGAGCTTTATCAGATTTATCAACATAAATGCACCACAGTCTTGTGGGAGATGACGATCTGTTCAGATGAGAGCAAAACTTTACTTTCCGTAGACAACATTTTCTTCTGCTGGGACCAGGGTGCTTATCAGAGGTGATGGGGAGGATAAATGGAGCTAAATACAGAGCGAAAACCCTGTTAGGGGCTGCAGAAGACGTGAGAAGTTCACCTTCAGTGGGAAAATGACTCTAAACATACAACCAGAGCTACGATGGACTGTAGATCAAAGCATAGCTGTCTGTCAGAAACGACCCAGTCAGGCCTAAACCAATTCACAATATGTGGCTAGACTTGAAAATTGCTCTTCAAAGATGTTTTCCTTCCCATCTGACTGGGCTGGAGCTATTATGCAAAGAACAATGGGCAAAACTTTCATGGTCTTTATGAGCAAATGGAGAGAGACATTCAGAGGGGCTGAAGGCAAATGCATGACTCTTCAGATTTTTAGGATAAAAAAAATAATAACTGTTTATCCCTTTCCTTGAACTTTACAGCTATGCACTGACTTATGTTGGTTTATTTTATAAAATCCCAGTCGAGTACATTGAGATTTTTGGTTATGTGACAAAATGTGTCATTTTTAATGGACGTTAATGCATTTTCTGTGCGAGGTATTATATCTGACAGCGGGAGACCTCCTGTTGCACAATCTGAGGACGTACATGATTATTAAACAGTTCAGGAGCGCTGAGCGGTGGTCTAAAGTTTCATGTCTCTTTGCCTGTTGCATGTTTAACTGAGCACTCCTAGGGGTAGATGAAATTACAGCATCCATCAGCAGTACAGGCAAACGCTCAACGCTTGCTGACGATCTCCTTAACGTCTTTCCTCTCTCCGCATTTTAGGGAGAAGTACCTGAACACTTTGCTCCAGGTGGAGGCGATGTTAAAGCTCTGGTTTCCCCATATCGCCGCTCAGCCTGTGTCTTCGTCCTCCAGTGTTGCCACGTCCCCCGCTCACTCCCTCCAAGACACTTCCAGCTCCACTCCGCCGCACAAGCACCGGGATCAGCTGCATATTCCCGTCAAGGTGAGAATGCACGCACTCCTCCAGCCCGCTCTAAGTCGCTCTGCATCAGCCTGCTCGCACAAATGAAGCCCCTCACCCTCCGCCGGCTGCACCGCCGAGAGTTGATATTCCTTTGCTTGCTCCCCTGTTCACTCTCCAGAAGCGCAGACTCAGCTGGACGGATACAGACTCCCCCACGCCCTCCCCCGTACCGATCAAGTGCCGTCGTACCAGTGGAGAGGAGAGGAGGAAGAAGCACAATCAAGATGAAAGGGATCAGTCTACCTCTTCTCCCTCGCTGGCCTCTGATGCAAACCCGTATTTGCCACCCGCGGTCTGCAACAGCCAGCCTAACTGTGGCGCAAAGGGAAATGACAGCGAGGGCGAGGAGCCGGATGAGCGCGCTAAGTACCAAGCGGCCCGGGGCTCTGAGCCCAGGCTGACGTGGGTGCACGTTGCTCCCATCCCGTCCCCCCGAAAAGCTTGCTTCTCGCACGAGGTCACGAAAATGGAGGGCGTCAACGACACCGTTCTCCCAGCAGGCAGCAGGGGCAGTCCAGCTATGCAAGACAGCTCCATCTCGTCCACCACGCCCTCTAAGAACCCCGATAATCTGAAGAAGCCAACGCAGTGCCAAAGCCAGCTCGTCGCTGCCGGACAACAAGGTGAGACGGCGACCTCTGGGACATGTCAAGGTCAAAGCCAGCCCGCACTTGTCCCGTTGAAGCCTGTGACCCGGGTATGCCCCGCCACTGTGGAGACCTGACACACCGACAGTGGAAAGAGCCGGCAGCCTTGCTCTCCTTATCCCACCTAAGGCTCACAGGCTGCTGCAACACAACGATAGGAAAGAAAACGGCGTTTATGTATGCATTTCAAAATGAGGAGAATAGCTGTTAGCGGCGATGAATATAAAGGAGGAATTATGGGTAAAGTCGGAGGGAAAGGGAAGTTTTTGAAGTGAAGTTCTGATAAAACATTGTAAGCAGAAGCTAATGGTTATTCCGTCAGGACCAGACAAAAGCAGATCTGTGCTGTCTTTAAACCACCCCAGTCTCAAAAACAATCATCCCGCTTTACTCTATGAACAGTTAAGCTGTTGTCACTGAGGCATTGGGTGGTTATTTATACAAAAAAGGCAATATAATAGTTTACATAGTAAACGGAGCTTGGAGGCGGCGCGTCACTCACCGTCTTCCCCTGTGAAACGCAAACTGAGAACAGAACATGTAAAGTGTTCCTTGTCAGAGCAACTGCGTGATATTTAAAAAAATGCAAAAGTATCACAGAGCTTTAAGTGAACACAAGTTTATTTTTACTCCGCTTTAGTTTTCTATTAGATAAGAAAAACACTTGTTTCATACAGGTAGATCATTGGCGGCGCATCGCCTCCTACCTCCGTTTCCTGTATAAAGTAATCATCGGCTTTTGTGTGAATAACCACCAAATGCAAACGATTAAGTAAGTCCATTAATTTCCGACAATGTACTCCTCGAAGGGCGTGTTGTATAACATGGTGCTTGCATACACCACTAGGTTGCTTTTTGAGACTGGAGCAGTTTTAATACGTAGATGTCTGGGTCAAAGTATCCTGAATTTACAGTAAACCTAGATGCAAAGAGCTGTCTGCTGATACAGAAGCTCACTTTAAAAAAAATCCAAACTATCCTTTTAAACTGGGTATTTTTAATAAAATGGGATATAATGTGTTTCAATTATATAAATATATATATAAAAAAACATAGTATTCTTGATTTCATAGTGATCCAAATATGCACTACGAGGGGTTATAATTAAAGAGGAAAAAAGCTAAAATATTCTTAAAGTTCAGGAACGCCGACGGTTGATGGAGCCTGGAATGAGTTTTTTTTTGAGCAACCGACAGAATTTCTTAGCATGAAAGCAATCAATACATTCAGAGAAGGCTGTTTTCGCACAACTTCAACTTGAAACTCTAAAAACACAGAGTCTGATGTCAGTATTTGTAATTGAGCTCTTAGAATGCTATGATTTCTAACAGTAATCACCAGAGTGAGATGATTTTTGGGGTTATGACAGGAAGCCTGATTTGATAGTACAGCTAACTGTAGATAGGACAGAGGGAAAATAATTACTGACGTGAGCAAAGGCCGATCCTCTGGCTGTGGTTGTGGGAAGTACAGATCTGACTAATTAGTATGCTGTATTTGTGGTGTGTTGGAGTCCGTGGAGGTGGTGGAAAACAAATATGTAACAACCCGCGAATGTATTCCAAAACGTTTGAGCGCTTCACATCCAGAGGAGCGACGCCGTAGCATCAACCCGTCTCGCTGTGAATCAGGCGCCGCTGCCCGGTGTCTGCAAACCGACCGGCGATCAGGGTCAAGAAAGACTTTCTTTTTGTTTTTTGTTTTTATGACCAGCCTGTGGAAAACAAACAACCACTCATATGACCAGACATATGACTCTAGTCCCACTGTTAATTTATTCACATTTCAATCACTGCAGCTATTTATTATTGTTTTGTATTTATTTATTGGGCAGCTGATTATCGCCTGCTGTGCTCTGGCATAGTTTGGTTTGTTGTTTTTTTTTGTTTGTCACGGATGCTTCTGACATTTCATGTGTTTTTTTTTTTTTTTTTTTTTTACTATCATAAGGAGAAAAAAGGAGGCAGATGAAACATTTCAACTGGACTATTGGACTACTGTGCCTTTTCGCCAATGTGTTCGAAAAAGATCTTGGTGCTTTCAGTACATTTTGATTGTTTGCATTTCAGATAAACAGTACACATTCAATCAAGGAAAGCCAAACGTCTAGTCTGTACTTTTTAAAGACGCGCCAATGCATCAGAACCAACTGCATAACGGACAACTAAAACAATAGAGTCCAGATCTGGGGTCCTAATATCTACTGTATGTCGTCACTGCCCACCTCCCGAGCCGACATGGTGTGTGCATGTTTTGGTAATTGGCTTACCAATTGACAAAGTGAAATATGAGCCTTTTTCTCCTTTTTTGGTCAAAATAGACTAGCAGGAGCTTTTATTTGGGAAAGAAATCCTATACAGTCACTGTAGGAGGCACCGTCTCTGCCGTACTCCCCGAAGGTGCCTCACAAAAACAGATGAAGAACATAAAAAAATGAGAACATTTCTAAAATGTTGATGACTTGATGAGGATGAGTATGTTTTTGAAAAAAATAGTCTCAAATTTCATTGCATGTCAGCAATGCTCATCCCTTCCATATATGGGCAATGATGTCACAGTGTTAAGTGCATAGCACTTTCAGTGGTTTTGTTTTTATTATTAAAGTAGAAAAAAATGTTTGTTTGGTTTTTTTGGGGGGGGGGGGGAGGGGTGGTCCACAAAAATGAAAAACGGCTTGTATTTTGCTTTGTTAGTTTGTATTTTAACTTACAATCAGGTTATTGTTTTGTTATTGTTTTTTTGGGGGGGGGTTTGTTTTTTTCATTACTGATTTATGGTTGAGAAAATCCAATTCTAGACCTCACACGGACCGAAAATGCACACCGTCAGCGGTGGCTGTGATTTATGTCATTTATGTCACGTATCTTTATTTAAAGCTTTTTTGGGGGCTCTCATCAGTGGTGGAGCTAACTGAATTGCTTTTGCTCTTAAAGTATATATATATATATATATATATATATATATATATATATATATATATATATATATATATATATAACTGAGAAATTTTTCAAAGGGTCCGTTTATTTCTTAAATGTCAACATTCCTATAAATATTTGGCTTATCATTATCAATATGATTGGATCTACTTGTATAACAAAAATGTATAAATATTGAAAGTATTTTTAATCCTTTTTTTAGTATTTAATTCACTAATTTTGTACGGAGGGGGGTGACTCCTCTGAAAAGCACCCCATGTTAGCACAGAGCCCCCCTGGCAGCCGTCGTACTGCCCATGTTTTTGGAGCAGCGGGCACACGAACCCTCCATCACAGATCCTGACTCCGGATCAGAGCCTTGGGGGGATCGTTGTCTTCCACCTCATTCTTGTTTACTGTTAAAGTATGACAGAGGAACCAATTGCACTTATTTGTTAATCTGCTTTTTTTTTTTTTTTTTTTTTGGGCTCTCTCGTGTTTATGTTTTCTTTCACTGTAGCGTCCAGTGCTGATTGGTCAGGAACAACAATGTCTTGTTTATTTTAGCTGCCTTTCTCTCATTATACGCTGACTGACTGTAAACGCATCCCTTCCCCCACTTGGCTGCACTGGTCTGCCCTTGTCGTCCCTCCTACATCTCCCCTCAAATCTACTTTGCACCTTTTTCTTTAACAAAGCTCTTTCTTTCTTTATTTCACCCCATCTTTTTCTGATTTTATCCTCCTAATGTTTCCAACAATGACACAAGACAGAAATCTTTGAATAAATGACACATTTTTGAAAGTTATGACCTCCTGGCATTTTTTTTCCCTGTTGTTTTTTTAGGACAAAAACAAAATTACGTTTCATTTCTATGTTTGCTTCATTCATTATGATGCAGTGATTTGAATCGGAGTTGACGTGTTTTGAAAAGCAGCTCTCACTGAACAGATGTGACTCAGTGGGGTGCAGATTTTAGAGACTGTACTTTTTGAAGTGCGTGTGAGCTTGTGGGGTGGGGGGTTGAAGTGAAGAGGGGGAAGAAGGGTTATATGGTGTGAGACTACTATCTCTAATCTGACTGAAAGTAGTGGGGGGGATGGCTGATCCTCCAACCAGCTGCTACTGCAAAGCTCGAACATTTCACTGTCGCGTATTTGTGTGCACGTTAGGGTTAGGAAACCATAATTGGTAATTACCTCCTAGAAATGGAGGAAGAGTAGGATGCAGGATTTCATTTGATCTGACAGTTTTAAAGGTTGGAAGTCAAAAGTTTATCTGGTTTAACTTACAGTGACTGAAAATGTACAAACCCCTGTGCAATGTCTTTGAGAATGAACACCGACCTCTACACATATGTGAGATTTATCTTGCCCATCAGAGTGAAAATAAATTTATTAGTGTAATAAATCTAAAAAAATAAACCTGACTGCATAAATGAGCACACCCTTAGACTAACACTTGCATAAATCACCTTTTCAGCATTCAGTCTTCATGAGTTCACGTTTGCCATCTTTGCTTTGTCAGCAGGACTTTCTGGACTTTTTTCATCTAGCTAAAGCCAAAGTTTGCAGGAAGGTAACCCAAGAAATAAAAATATGTAAAGGTATCGGTCAGGAGAAAGCTGCAAATTGATTCCCTATGTGGCTCACTGAAAGCAGTCATCAATAACTGGAGAACACAATGCGACAGGCTGCCAAGAGACTGGGAGGATCTCTGAAGCTGCAGAAACTTCTGGTTGGCACTCTTAGATTACGGTGAATGTACTTGTATAGTGCTTTATCAAATCGGACAACGCCAAAGCATTTTACCCTACAGTCACCCATTCACACACACCCTGATGGTGGTGTGGATGTCTTGCCGAAGGACACAATGACTGAGCAGGGCATCAAAGCAGCAATTTACCAGTTACAGAACAACCTCCCTAACTTTTGCGCCACTATCGCCCTAATACAGATTATCTTTATATCTAGACTGTTTTTTGTGTTTTTGCTTTTGTTTTTTTGTGGGTTTTTTTACAAAATACATCTAGTGTGGCCTCAAATTTCTGTGAACTGTGTTGAAGAATGCGTAATGTTCTGATGAAACCCAAGTTTTGGACAAAACTCCAATAAAAGATAAGTTTAGCTCAAACACAACACAGTGCATGGCCAACATAACTAAAATGGAACTTGGGTTTTTGTCAAGGTGGGGGAAATCAGGAGCAGAACCAAATACAGGTCGGTTTTGAAAGTCTTGGCTAGAACTCTGAATATTCAATTCAATTCAATTCAATTTTATTTATATAGCGCCAATTCATGAAACATGTCATCTCAAGGCACTTTACAAAGTCAAATTCAATCATATTATACAGATTGGATCAGATTATACAGATTGGTCAAAAATTTCCTATATAAGGGAAGAATATGAAGAGGGAGTCACAATGAGTCCAAGCATACACCAAAATTAACAAAATTATGGATTCGTCAAAAAGAAATGTAATGTTTTAAAAAAAGCCTAGCCAGAGTCTTTACCTAAATCTGACAGAGAGTCTGTGGGGAACAAGAACTGCTGCAAGAGGGCAAAAATGCCCAGGTCGGGATACGGGTTTCTGACAGATTCCTACCAAGGAAGACTTATTAAAGACATTACATCAAATGGTGATATGAGAACGTTTAAGTATGTGCACATATATAAGGTTGTTGTACGTTTTTCAGTTTGAATTTTTTCCATTCTGGAGCGAAAATGTCACAAATGTTGGAAAAGTTTTTAAAGGGTTATTTCTTTGTCACAAAAAGCTCACATAAGTGTTTTGCTATTTGCAAGTGAAGTCATTGGTAAGGTCGTTGTCCATTTCGGGGGTTACTCAGAGGTCCATACTCGGTCCACTGTTTATTCTATATATTGTGCCTCTGGAGTCACACAATGTTTCTAGTCATTGTTTTGCTGATTGAGTTTATGCTAAAGAACGAGTTATCCACTAACACCAATGAACCCTCTGAAGGAAACTAGATAAAGCAAAATTTTCTAAACCTTAATGAAAATAAGACAGAGGTGATTGGGCTCGAGAAGACTAATCTCCTCATCTTTCAGCTGTTGCTTCTAGTTCCCCATGGCTCCTAGAATTACAGTACTGTAAGGAAAGGCGTAAACCTGGACAAAAAAAGGATACCTATAAAATCCAGCGAGGGAATTATTTCTAAAATCAAGCCTAATCTTCCTTTTAAAGATCCATCCATACATTCGTTGTCTGTACTTGCTTATTCATGCTGGGTCCTGGGGGGATTGGTGCCTATCTCGAGCAGTCATTGGGCGAGGGGCAGGGTACACCCTGGTCAGGACGTCTGTCCATCACAGGGCTTTTAAAGACCTTGAATGGGTCATTCATGCTTACTTTATCTCTCATCTGGAAAAGGGGATTGTAGGGTTCACAAATAATCCAGAACAGAGCATATTGTTTGTTTAACTTGTTTTAAAAAAGCATGAACACGTATCTCTGGTCTTGAAATCCCTCGAAAGGCTTCCTGTCCATAGATTTATAAAAGCAGTTTGGCCCCATTTTAATAATCCTGACAATCCACACAACTTTAAAGAACAACTGTTGACAATGCTCTTTGTTTTGGATGTAAGTTAAAGTGTGGGAGGGATTAAACTTTTGCTTTTTCTGTCCCAACATTGTGGAATAGCTTAACTCTACACATCTACACTGTACATTTCTACTAAAATGTATCTCTTTTCTTTGGCTTTTCACCTGGGAATATTATGATACAAAAAAAGTTGGCTTGTCAGTAATGTCTCATGGTTGCTCTAGAGACTTGATGACCCCAAGAGGCTGCTTTTTGCCTTCACAGGGAGACTCTTTTCCCTCCCTACTGTCCTCCTGACTGTGTGTGGTGGTAACATAAACTTTGGGGCTGTCACTGTTCAACTTTTTTAACTCAGGGGTCTCCAATTCCAGTGTTCATAGCTAATGTGCTATACATTTTACATGCATCCCTGCGCCAACACTTTTGAATCAAATGGCTAAACTACAGCTTCAGCATGTCATCAGGTTTTGTAGAAGCCTCATAATGACTCATTCATTTGATGCCACTGGCTCTCCAAGAACTGCAGGTGGAGAGGCCTGTATTAAACTTTCTGGCTGCAGGTGTGGACATGTTTAGGCAAGCAGACATTTTCTGTGTACCCATTTCCTGACTTATGAAGATCAACTCACATCTGCATTATTGTAAGAGCAGGTTGTCTTGTCTTTCCCATTTTCAGGAGTGCCTAATGGAAATGGATATCTGTGTAACATTACGTCCATATGCCAGGGAAAATAAGGCATGGATTGTTAATTCCACACTTATTAAAATGTTCAAAAATAAGACAACATTTTTAAATGTGTCCTTTATGTGTAATTTTTAAAGGAGCTGTTAGAGATCTGAGAAACTGTTGCACAGGTGAAGAAGAAAAAAAATATGATTTCTAATGACACATGATTCACCATTACACAGATGTACTCAAGGGCTAGAAATTTCCAAATGTTTCTACAGGATATTGTGCTACCAAAAGTTTGGATCATTCCAAGGGCTTTTGTGCAACATTACCAGTGGTGCTCCTAAACATGGAGGGCACTGTATTTCTTAAGACTTAATGAGAATCTATGATAACTGGAGTTCATTAAGAACATGAAGAAGAAGAAGAAGAAGAAGAAGAAGAAGAGGAAAAAAAAACAGAAGTTAAGGACTAAGGAATCTTGCTACACTGCAAAAACAGAACTAAAAATAAATAAAATTTTCTTGAAGGTAGTGTATTTTTACTTGATTTGAGCAGGTAAGTAAGATGATCTGCCAATAGAATACATTTCTTGCCCTTAAAATAGGAACAACTCATCTCCATCATCTTATTTCTTATTATTTCAAGTACAGCATATCTAATTATCTTATTTTAGGGGTCAAAACTTATGAACTAATTTAAAGAAAATGTTACTTATTTTTAGCTCCGTTGTGGCAATGTAGGTCCCTGAAGCCCACGGACCAACCACGCTTCACAGCACCCAGCCCAGAGCAGCATTCAGGGAACAGGCATTTGAGAGAAGCTCCCACCCCTCCCCACCCCTCCCCTCCCAGCCCCACAACGTTGAGTGTATGAACTGCCCAACCACTGCTAAACAGTGGATCTCCTCCACACATATCCCTAACAGGGGTCCTCATTGTCTGGGGCAAGGAACCACGTAGAACCAGGGGTATGGCACATGGGGCAGCCCACCCTTGTGTATGCCTTTGTTGAACCTCGTTGTGCCCCATTAGCCTTTATAACTGCCTTGATTCTTTGTGGCATAGATTTAACAATATGTATAAACATTTTGGAGAGATTTTGGTCCAATTTGTCAATCTAGAGTCATGCAGCTGCTGCATGTTTGTTAGCTGCACATCCATGACATGGATCACCTGATCCACTGCATCCGAAAGATGCTCTATTGGATTGAGATCCGGTGACTGTGGAGGTCACTGGAGTACAGTGAACTCATTATCGTATTCATGAAAAGAGTCTGAGATGATTTGAGTTTGGGGACACGGCGCATTATTCTGACGGAAGGACCCATCAGAAGATTTGCTTTATGACACTGTGGTCATAAAGGGATTTATATGGTCAGCATAAAATAATCGGTTAGGCTGTGGCAATTAAATGATGCACACAGGCTACATTTTTCCGATCTGCTATTGTTCATTTATAGTAAAACCGAGCAAATTGCAAACCCAGTTTTCCATTCTTAGCTGAAACGAGTGGAACCGATTGTGGTGTTCGGCCCATCTGTGCTCAGAGATGGTATTTTTTCACTGTACCTTGGTTGTGTCAAGAAGAGCTTGCTTGAGCTTCTGTTGCATTTCTATGATCTTGACCCAGTCTGTCTATTTGTCTCTGACCTCATAATCATGGCCTTTTCATCAGTACAACTGCCACTAATTGGACATTTTGTCGTCTTTGGGAAATTCTTTGTAAAGCTGAGTGATAGATTTGTCAAACTCACCTAGTTTCTGACATGTTCAGCCCACCTTGCAAAAACAGCCCATGCCACCTTCAGATTATCCATTTAGATGTTCACTTTAAACTTCAGCGAGCCAGCTCCACCACATCTAGCTTCAAGAATGCATCGGGTTGTGTCCTTGTGAAATGCTTTTTCATTATTTGTGTTGACAAACAATTGAGCTGTTCCATGTAATAAAGTAGCCAAAGTGTATACATGCCTAGTTTCACTATTATGCTTTTTATTGTTTTAACATTTGACATTTTCCCATAAAATTTAACCTGAAACCTTGAAAAATATGCATTTTTTTTCTGAAATGATTATTTTAATTAAAATAACTCATTAATTACTCAAAAAAAAGCAATATTTGGAAAATTTTCATTACTTCATAACAGAAAGGGAACAATAAGACATTGTAACTTTCCCTTTACTCAGGGATGCTGTGTTCACAAAGAGGTGGATTTTTGGAGGGTGTGGTTTGACTTCCCTTTGGTCAAACAAGATTAAATCAGCAGCAGTGCAAACATGCACAGTGATACATAAAATTATAAAAGCACCACAGATCATACTCAGAAGGAGTCACAGACGCACAGGCGTGCACCGCTTTCTGACACAGTGACTGGTTGATTTCGTGATGGGCCGGTCTCTGACACACTGACTGTGCTACGCTACAACAACCGACGCGGCCCACCTCCCCTGCCTCTCCCCCACGGCCCCCCCTTGTATCCATGCAGTTTTTAGCAGAGGAGCGATTGCCCTGCTTCTCCCCAACACAGCAACACACCCCTTTCCTCCCACTGAAGCACAAAAAGAGAGGGGTAAGAAGAGAGGGAGGGGAAAGGGGTGTGCCGGGGTTAGGGAAGGACACATGACATTGCTGCAGTCTGGGAAAACAGAGAGGACTTTTTGTTGTGTTTTTAAGCTCAGGATAAAAAAAAATACTAATCTTAAACATGCCACACGGATCTATTTGGTCTTAATTTGTACACTATTAATTCCTTTTCAACGAGTAAGCAACAAGACAGGCAAGGAATTGGTAAAACACCCTTAATGCTCTTATTAGTTTTCACTTCTCTGAGTATCCAACAAGCATGTGTGGGATTATTTGAGCATGTGTGTTCGTGCATCAATAGGATTTCACATAATGAACTTACTGCATCTCTTATCCCCTGTTGTGAAGCTTTTATTTGTGGGTCTGCGTCCCGTCGTCCAGGTTAACAAGTTAAGGGTGTCTGGGGCCGTGCATGCTGGGAATATAAGGATGTTTAATGACACAATAAGGTACTTAATCATTTATCCTGAACTGCTCTCGCTTCATAATTCAGTCAATGTGCTCTAGTAAAACCAGTATGAGCTAAAGCCACACAGTGATTTTGCAGCTAAACCCACTCACACACTCTTACTCGCCCTGAGCCCACAGGGGAGTTTTAGTCCAGACTTGTCACAAAACAGCCTCGACGCACATTTAAAATGCACAGTGGCCAACCCTGAGATGGAAATCAGGTCTGCCTCCGAGTCATTTCTGCCCTGCTGAAGACCCCATCACTGAAAGAGCTCACTGTGTTGAAGGGAATGTTTTCACCCACCATCTGTAGCCCTCCATCCCTGTGATGCCACCTATTTGGTAATGAAGGAGACATCAGGGCCTCGAGTTCAAGGACTCACATGTGACTCATAACATTGTGTATGATATTTGGGACGAAGCCGGGCTCAAGATAACAACATCCTTATCTGTGTTTGGATATGTTCTTGTGCACATTGTGACGGCGTGTTGCATGTCAGGGAGGCCGATTGGATACACCGATGTCGGGAAATGTGCAGGATGCATGTAAAGTGTGTTAGGAATGACAAAAAGTGTAATGGCAAGAGTGGAGGATTTGGGAGGAAACGCTCCATCCAAGGTGTGGAGTTCAGACGGCAAAGTCCCCTGCGACCGAATCTTCCCAAGCTGATTTACAGCCCCTGTCTCTTACAATGAAATAAAACTGGGCCAGCATGAAGAAAATATATCAAAAACTTTTATACAAAATTAATCCAAAAAGCTTTCTGTAAGAACAGGAGAAATATTCTCAATAAAGTCACACATGACTGGGACTGCATATAGTAATTAGAGATGATGGAAGCAACTCAACAGTTTGTGCTTTGCAAATGTAGTGCAACACACATACCAGATCTAACCTTTGAACCACAAGAACTGGCCTCCTACAAGGTTTTCTAAATTATGAGTGACGGACCCTTTAGATGAGCTAAAACAACCTCTTTCCTCCATCACATGCTGTCCTAAATCCCCAATTCATGATGGTTGTTATGAGTCTGAAGAGTTAGGCTTAAAAGAGGTGTTGACGAAATGGCAGTGAATTGGTATCAAAGCTGTTGAAATAATCCATGATTAGATAACCTTAAACAACAATTAATATGTTAAACTCCAAAAGTGATCTTCCCTTTTTATTCAATTGAATTTGAATTTGAATTTTAAAAATAATATTTTCATAATAAATAAAACTTCAATGTGCATTAAAAAAATCTGTAGAACTATATTTTTTCATTGGCTGACCAGAGCAATGTGGTCACATGTTTCCCAAAGGTTGCTTGTGATTGGCTGATTAGCACTTAATGATGGTTCCTTCCCAGAAAGCTGGAGGGAAGGAAAAAAGATCATCAGGACGGTTTTGCCTACAGCCTAATCATCAAGCAAGATTAATTCATGATGACGGTTTTTGAGTTTAAAATACTCTTTGTTATGTTTGACAAATTTCTTTTGAAGGTCTTCCAAGGTTTATGTCTTTTTTTCCCTACACCTCCAAAGTGCTCACTGTCACTCATCGACCTTCTTTAAGACTTTTTGCGTTCATTATTGCTCCAAAATGAGAAACCACCAAGACATCTAATAAACCGAACGGTCCAAATAAAACCGTCCCATTAAAAGCGGTCCACCAATACCCCTTTTCTGTTGTTTCCCCTGCACCACTCTACTCGCCCCGCCTCGTCTCCGCTCCTCTGTACTGCTGTTGGTTTCCCACAGAGCGGGTAAGGTCAGCGGGTTGGTGAACGGCTCACGGGAGTGGCTTTAAGCCGCACCTTTAGTGGTCATAGTTTTGTGCCCTGCTGCTATTAAGCATTACTGTGTGGCATTAACTCTGTGAGAAATGGTAGGATAAAAACTTAAATAAATCATTGTAAATAAAAATATAAATGAAACCAAAAGTGGAAATAGTGTTTGTGTTATTGTATATGCAAGAATTCCTTGAATATCTTTTAAGGGTTAAGTAATTCATCGGTATAAATATCTGGCTCACAGATCAGGCTGAACTAATAAGTAAGGCACAGCTTCTCTCTGCCTGGACAAGTATGGGGGTGGGGTTGGAGGGGGGGTGACAGGAGCGGAGAGGGGAGACTGTCTGATCTGCTCCAGAGTTTGCCTTACGGAGTTAAAATTTAGAGCTTTTTATTTTATAGGTTGCATAGTGAATATTTGATTCGGTGGACTGATCTTTGGAGGGGTTGCAGCAGCGGTTGCTCTGCCTTCTCTTGCACACACACAGCAGTGGTTCGATCAACACAACACAACTCGACTCGGCTCTGACCTTCTGAGTGGGGTTGAGAAAAGCCGGCCCGGTAGGGCAAAACACTGCAGTCGAAAAGCTCGCAAAGAAGGCGGAATCGAGTAGACCCCAGAGAAGCCTGTGGAAAAGGAGCACAAGTGATCTTCTCTAGAAAAGAAAGAACCGCTGTTGGAGCTTGAGGCTGACATTCCCTCCAGATGAGAGAGGGACAGAGGCGTGGGAACACCAGAGCAGAAACTCAAGTTGGTTCTGAGAGAAAAAATACAGCCTGTCTGAGGCCCCCAAAGAAAGCTTTCTCCTCTCCTCTTCTGTCATGACGATTCTTAGGTGGGAAAAATGACGTGTCCCGCTGGTTTGGAAAGTCTGAATCCTTCCTTTTTCCTGTTCCTAACTTATTCCTTCAAATCATTGCTAAGAATTAGAAATCAGAATCCCAATTACAAAACAAAACAAAAAAAATCAACTACTTCCAGAGAGAGCGGTACACTTTTCATAAAATTTTAACCTTTGATCAGCGTAGATAAAATTTTGAATGTTCATTTTTAATTTATTTTCCAGAAAACAATCCTACTTTCCCTGCAGTGGTAGAATTTGTCTTTTTGTTGTGTTTGTTTTGTGTTTCTCTTGTGTAATAAATCATAGTGTAAAGGATAACAACTATAACACTTGGTAAGGTGTAAACTGACTGCTACCTTTTGTCTCAAGCATCAATTAACCTGAACATTTCAACTTGAAAATTGAATTTCAGTTTTTGATAATGACTATTTGCACACTTTTACCTTCTCAGGAGCGGGCGTCTGATACACTCATGCAAATGCACAGCGACCTACAGTCTGTAAAGGGACTGCTATTCGTATTTTTGACTCAAACATGAATCTAATTGAATGCTAAGGAGGATTTGCACGCACATTAAGGATTCCAGGAAGGGTTGCTGGTGCGATCAACTAATTTCTTTCTTAAGTGTGAAAACATTGTGTCTCGTGTCTGCCTGTTACGTGTAATCAATGTGCATTCTGAGCCGCTGTTTCACAAAAATGTCATTATGGTAACACATGATGACAATAAAGACTCTTGATTCTTGATCTTTTTTTAATGGAAAGTCAATCTTTTTATTTTGATATATTCAACGGCAATATAGACTGATTATCATATAGATTATTTACACTAAAATAGTATAATGTTTTCTATTCCATACTGCACAAAAATGTGAAAATGACTGTTGGCTCTGATGATAAACATAAGATATATTTGCTCTGCCCTCATCACAGATCTGCATGATGCTGCTGTCCAGTTGATACTCTGTTTGCCCGTTTGGAAATGAGCCCGTGTGTTTGGGTTTACCTGTTGCACAGAAATATCTGCGGTGTTGTCATATTATGTGGTGAGGGGATCATTACATAATAGAGTTGGCAGGACAAGCAGAGGCTTAAGGGGGTCAGCACATGTGATTATCCATAAAACAATTCAGTTTGGTCACGGGCAGCGGGGAGGGAGTTTGTTTGCAGTTTTTAAAACTGAGTACATTAATGTTACCCTCAAAGGTCTACACACAAGACTGAAACAAACAACCAAAAACGTATTGTTTTATATTGCAATTCTTGCAATCTTATTTAAAAAAAAAAAATCACATGCATAAGTATTTACAGTATGTTCTCAATAAATTTCAAGCATCTTTAGCTTCCTTTACAGGCTAGGATCTTCTTGGTTATGTCTCCTCAAACTTCCCACACTATTTTTTGGATATTTTCTATCCTTTTCTGCAGATCAGATAGGATGGGCGGTGTAATTAGACAGCCATTTTTAGGGTCTTTCCATAGATATTAAATAGAATTAGCTCTGGCTCGCCCACAGACTGCTCCTGATGTCCCTCTTTTGTTATTTTGGCTGTGTGCTTCCAGCCGTTGTGTTGAAAGATAAATCATAGCCTTAGTCTGAGTTCCAGAGCGCTCTGTTTTTATTTATCTCTTTACATTTGGCTTATGTCATCCTACCCACTTCATCTTTCCAGTCGGTCGTGGCAGATGACCGTTCACACTGAGCCTGGTTCTACTGGAGGTTTTTCCTTCCCGTTAAAGGGGAGTTTTTCTTTCCACTGTCGCTTCATGCTTGCTCAGTATGAGGGATTGCTGCAAAGCCATCAGCAATGCAGACGACTCTCCCTGTAGCTCTGTGCTACTTCAGGAGGAGTGAATGCTGCTTGTCAAGACTTGAATGAACCTGCTGGGTTTCCTTAGACAGGAAACCTTTTGAACAATCTGTATAATCTGATTGAATTTGGAAAGTGCCTTGACATGACATGTTTCATGAATTGGTGCCATATAAATAAAACTGAATTGAATTGAATTGAATCATCTTACCTGACGTCGATTTTCAGTATCATGGCAAAGGCTGTGATGTACATATGTTGCAACATGACTTTCTTTTCTTTCGTTTTAAAAAAAATAAATTTACCAAAAGAATTCTGACAAACTGCATAAAATATGGAACATAAACATAAAATATGGAAGAAAAAAAAATACTGATTGCATGCACCATATCCGAGAGTAGATTTTTTAATCAAAGCACTTAGCAAAGGTTTAATTGTGCATTTGCATCCTGCCTTTCTATCATAGGAAGTTTCCTTTAACCTGCTTGATATGCTCCAGTGGAGAGGTGAAAACCATGGTAAATCCCATTCTGGTTGTTTATTTGTGGCTGTATGAATGGGGCAGGTGGGTAGGTATGTGGTGAGGAGGTGAAATCAGAGTGGTAACACCCAAAGGAATGAGTTTATAGATGAGAGGATAAGGATACAGGACTACTAAGGTGTAAACGGACAGTTGTTTATATAAAAAAAAAAAGGCATAACTTGAATAAGGTGTGTCTGTTTAGTTTTGTCCCAACAGCATCACACTGCATTACTGCAGAGTAAAAGTGGTCCGCTGTCGGTTGTAGGAGGAGGGGGCAGACGGGTGTAGCCTCAGGCTTACTGCCACTGATTCATAGTCACGCTACTACAAGTGCAGTGAGTTGACCCACATCACGCAAAGAAAGCCAAGAGGAAGGGGTAGGCCCTCAGATAATCACATGTTTTTTAAGCCAGTTTGCTGGGTTTATGTCGGGCCTATGGCTAATGGACACCACTAAGGCAATATTTAACCTGAGCCTGACTGCATGTGCAGCAAGCTATAGAAACCTGACATTGAGCGACACACAGCAAAACAAAATTATAAATCCTGGGTGTTACTTCAGAGCATTTAATCTTAGCAATTAAAACTTTTTTCAGCTGATATTTGTTCACACTTAAGCTATACCAATGAGGCAGCACATCTTTCACATTTAACAAGGCAGGAGCATACAGAGAGGGGGAACTTTGACCGTTACTCTTTGCACAATCTGTCTGGACTGGCCAGAGTCCTGGGTCCACTTCTATGAAGTTTTCCTTAACTTGCCCTACAGGTTAACTTCATAAATTTGGTTTGGGGACTGAGATTGCCAAGGAAGAAGTTTGAGCCATTTCTCTGTTGATTTGACCGTGTTTTGGATCGTTACTGCCACTGAGGCAAATTTTCAGTTTACAGGTTTACAGAATTTTACTTAAAATTTCTTATTTCACAGACTTCATGATACCATACACTCTAACGTGTTTCCCTGGGTCGTTGGAAGGCATACAGGCCCACAGCATCATGAATCCTCCACCAGACTCAGCACTGAGCAGGAGGTGCTTTAAAAAAACACTCTTTACATTAAGCCAAACCCACTTGAGGGGTTTGTTGCCGAAACCTCAATCTTAATTTCCTCTGATCAAAGCATGCAGTTTCAGTTAAAGTTCCATTAGCTTTTAATGAACTTTACATGATTTGTAATGTTAAAACAAAAAAAAGCTGTTTCCTGGCATTTCCTACCAAACAAGCAAATGGTATGTCATGCAGATAGCATCTAATATTAGAGCCACATGTGTCACCCGTTGCTTCAGTTCTGTAACAGTGACTTTTAGATATGCTTTTGTTTATTTTTTTTTACCATAATCATCATTGTACATGGTGGCAAGATAAATATGGGTCCTTTTTCAGTCTAGTATCCAGTAGCCAAATAAATTAACCTCTGTGTCATGTCACATTATAACATTGAGAAAAAGAAGGTTGTGGGATACTAATTAGAAGTTCCTTGAAACTTCAATCAACATAAAAAGTACATAATTTAAAAAATGTGTTAAACCATCAGAAGTCCTTCACAACATCGCTTATCAAAAAAAATTAATACACAGGAATTTAATCAGCTCACATATCTGAGATGATTCAGCCTTACTGCCCACCCCGATCCCTTAGTTCAGCTGATCAGCTGCTGCTGACAGTCCCTAAAACTAGGCTGAATTGCTCAGAGGTGACAGAGCATTTGTTGTTGCTGCTCCTAAGTTATGGAATAACTTACCATTGAGAATCAGACAGGCCTCCTCTTTTCATGTTTTTCAATCTCTTTTAAAAAGCGCAGTTTTATTTCCTTGCTTTAATACACTGTGATCTTGTCGTGTAGGCATCTTAAAATACTCTTGCCGTGAAACTGGTTTTTAGCTTTTGATGTTGTGTGTGTATGTTTTGTATAGGGTTAGGTTTTTAACCTTTTCTTGTTTTAACGTACTTTGGTTACCCATGTGGTTTTTAAACTGTGCTTTAGAAATAAAGCTGATTGATTGATTGATTGATTGATTGATTGATTGACGGAATACCAGATGCTACAAATAACAAACACAGTGCTCCACCCTACTTTAATGCTACTGCATTGGTGTGTGTAATGGCAATTCCATTTAATTGTTTGTCAAACCGAACATCCAAAATCCAAAGATCAACGAGCCACTGCTGCACTGCTGGCGGATTTTGTACCCAGCCAAAAGAAGTCCAATGTCCAAAACAGGAAAGTTGCACTTTACGGTTTAGTTATCCAAACTGGCAAGCAATAAACAAAGATCAAAGATGTCTATTGTGTCTGGCTGCAACTCCTGCTCTGGTAAAAAAATAAAATAAAATAAATCATGGGCTTGCTCCAGCTGACCCACAGTTATCCCTGGTTGATTTACAAAAACAAACACCAGAAACAGAACAAAAAAAAAATAAAAAATAAAATAAAATTAACCAAAAATATGAAGTAACTAAATATTTTTTAATAAATTCTAAGTAATACAGCATACATAGCTATAACAGTGTAATTAAACCCGGCAAGACTATGTTTACTCAATATTTGAATGAATTATTTCATTTAATCCACAAGTCAACAAAAATTCACAGGATTAACCAAATAACTTCCCTTCCCTAACTGAATGGAGTTCAAAGTAAGATGAACGCCTGCCCCTGAAACATACTGCTTATACTGTATTTAAATAAATAAACAGCAGCCTTTATAGCCGGCAAGCGTAACATACCCATACACATCTCGTTGATGTTTTTCGCCAAATACCTGCATTAAAAAAACATAACGAGAAAAGCGGACAGTTCTTCGCACAGTTTATAGGGGGCGAACCCAAACGTTGAGGAGAAACATATCTGCAAAAATTGACACAGAAGAAGAAGAAGTTAGAATTTCCTGTTCCGGGTCCTCCAACAGAAACGTCGCGTGAACGGCGCGGCTAAACGGAAAGTTTTGGAGAAAAACGTCAACGTTTTAAGCGTTTTAAGCATCTAAAACTTGATCGTGTTTGCCCGGATTGTACAGCTCACGTGTTGTCGGGGGTCAAAGTTCAAATTCCAGAGGTTTGAAAGCTTCATTATACCAAAAATACCTCCATGTTGGTAGCTCACGTACAGCAGTGTGCTAGCGTTGGTTAGCAGGTTACCGGGGAGTTTTGGCGGATGTGATTGATCTTAGCTAATTGTTGCCCCGCGTTAGCATGAATACCCACAGACTGTAAATGTTGATTTAATAAGCGACTCTGCTCTACGTATTTAGGATGTATATTATTTTTGTGCAACATTGATAGCGCTCTCAGTGACTGCATAGGCAACGTCTTGTTTGGGACATTCAGACCATAGGAAGAAAATCAGTTAAACGTGTGCTTTCTACCCATTAAAAGCTAGTTGTTGAGATGAAGGTGGCTTCGTAACGTGTGTGCCTTGTTGTGTTTTGCAGCATTGGAGGATGTCTCTGCCTAAGCGGGAGGTGGAGGAGTTGAGACCCTGGGTGGAGCGCACTGTGAAGAAGGTGCTGGGTTTCTCGGAGCCCACGGTGGTCACTGCAGCCTTACACTGCGTGGGGAAGGGGCTGGATAAGAAGAAGACCACAGGTAAAAAGGTTGCGTCCACAAACTGTGGTTAATCGCAGTCACACACGTTTCAGACCAAAACGTGTTGGCAGAAGGAGAAGCTTATTACGTTTACCACCGCTTCAGCATTGATGGCTATGTTATGTTTTTATACAAGCTTTCTTAGCATTATCTTGTGTTTTTACATCAAACTTCTACACCAGCAGTCTTGCATGGGACTATTTGGGAGCAGCACGGGTTCCTATATTGCAAAAGTTTAGGACATTTGACTTTTTGCATGGTTTATATGAGGCTTGCCTTACGACATGTTTAGCCTGGTACTTCCAAAAATATGGTCTATTATTACTAAATAGTAGCCGCTATCACTAGGAACGCTGCATCACAGTGCACTACGCTGCATCACCAACTCATCATACAGGACTCGTCGCTGTGAGCTGTACCCTCTGCTCTCATGGCCTTCACTACACCTGAGGAGACAGAAGCACTGGCTAACGTTCATTTATAAGGCTATTTTGGGCAAACTGCCCTCCGCCCTAAGTCGTCTCCTGTCTCCGGCCAACTAGTTACTACTCACCCTCTTCTCATCGACTTCCCCTCACCGTCTCGAGGTTCTTCACAGATCTGGGCAAAACTTATTTTTCTATCGCTGCCCCACGGGCATGGAATAGTATTCAAAGTTGTCTGAATCCTCAGGATCACATTCCCCTGAGTGCCTTTAAAACGATGCTAAATAGGTCCCTGACTGAGGAGTGAAATGTTATTCTTGAGTTGAGCTGCAAATTGTTTTATCTGCGTCTAGATGTTTTTATAGTGAATGTTTCTGGTGCCTCTTGGCCAGGTCTCCCTCGAAAAAACAGATTTTATCTCAAGGGACTTCCTGGTAAATTAAAGGGTAAATAAAAAATAAATAAAAAAAAAACCTCCCCCTCCTCCGACCACCACGGATAAAAACAAAATCCTCGAGGAAATCCTGATATAGTTCTGGGTCATCAAACCTAAGCGTAACGCAGGATGTGCAAATTATAATCAGATATGACATCTTAAATGACCTTGAATCTGTGTTAATTGTTTAAACACTCTTTCCCCCTCAGACCAGCTGCGTCCGTTCCTCGATGACTCGGCAGGAGGTTTTGTAGAACGTCTGTTTGAAGCCCTCGAGGAAAGCCGCAACAGCCGTGGCAGCAAAGGAGCGAGTGAAAAGAACCGGAAGAGAGAGCTTAAGGTAAAAAAAGTAGACCGCTGTAACTTTATCAACATAATTTATACGGACTGTGAAAAAACTATGAGATGTGAATTAAGTGACGAAGTGCAGAAAAATAGTGTTTTTGCTCATGCTTTGGCTGTTTGGACTAAGGATGTCTTTGGAGAGGAGGCTGAAACAGGAGCACTGAAAGCGGCTCCAGATGCAGGAGACGGGACAACAGTCAAGAGGAAACGGGTCCCGCGCTTTCAGGAGGTGGAGGAGCCTGAGGTTATACCCGGACCTCCGTCTGAAAGCCCTGGCATGCTCACCAAAATGCAGGTAAAATAAATCGTGGACCGTGGTGCAGCTCACATGTACTGCATTTTCATTTTTTCCGTCAACCCATCTTTGCTTGTTTACATTTTCCTGCGTCTTGCTTTGCAAACAGATCAAGCAGATGATGGAAGCAGCCACTAAACAGATAGAAGAACGGAAGAAACAGCTGAGCTTTTCCTCGCCGGTCCCATCTGCAACAGTAATCCGTTTTTCAAACGCTCAAACACAAGACCCAGAACAAACAAATTTCAGCTTTGAAAATGTATCACTGTGAACCGTTTGTTGAACTTTCTGGCTTTCTCACCAAAACAGGCGGACGTTTCACGGCTCCTTGGCTCCTCTGCTGGTGGAGCTTCGTCTATCGCCCCCTCCCAGGCGGCCAGCTTTATGAACGACGCCATAGAGAAAGCCCGCAAAGCAGCCGAGCTCCAGGCCCGCATCCAGTCCCAGTTAGCCATGAAGCCTGGTATCCTCGGCACTTTGGGGAACGCAGGGCCTCCAAACTTTGTCGCCCTTGCTAATCTGCACGCGATGGGAATTGCGCCACCGTCAGTAGCAACTTTAAAACTTTTTATGATTTATTTGCACAAGAAAATGTGGGTTTGTGGTCCTCGCAACAACTAAAAATGCTTTTCTCTCGTGTGAAATTGCAGGAAAGTTGAAGTTAAAGAGGTGAACAAACCAACGCCTCTGATTCTGGATGACAAGGGCAGAACTGTTGATGCTACAGGCAAAGAGATTGAACTCACACATCGTATGCCCACACTTAAAGGTATGTGCTTCTTATTATTGTCATCAAATTCAAAATAACAAATCTTTAAAATTTTAACTGGATTATTTGCTTCCTGCCTTATTCTGAGTGCTTTTATTTCTTTCTTTATAGTAACAAATTGAATCAGAATCTTTGTTACTGTATAGAGGATATATAAGCCACACTGTCTCACACTTGCTGTTAAGTAGAATGGTAAGAATTAGTTTAATTTCTGGGTTTACTTAGGAGATCATGTCTGAGAAAAAAGGTGCCAGGGAGATACTTGTTTGCCAGCATAGCCATGGTAAAGCTGCTGAGTGACTTCATCTTTGAGCTCAATGTAATTAGGCATATAACGAACAGTACATGTGTTCATGGCGAAAATATCCCTGTTAAATTCAGCTACCTGAACACATGCAGAATGTTTATGTGCAGAACCAAGTGTTCAGTCTAACTTTAAATGAGACACCAAAACAAACCAGGACTCCCAGCTGTCAGTAAGCCCTGCTGTTTGGGAACATGAAGGTTTCTCTGGCAGCTACAGTGGAGAAAGAAAGGTGGACCGAACCAAAACTTTGTCTGCGTATGCGCAATTCAACAGCGTTAAGATACGGAATGGAGAGTTTTCCCAACTTCTGTGGTGCATTCAGGCACACGCCGTACCTTGGAGTGTCTGAATATCAAAACAACTCCAAAGTGATTTAAACCTTTTTTTTTTTATTCTGAAATGCCTACACAGACGTATAAAAAAATCCTAAGTTTTTAATCATTCACCCGTCCATCCACTAGACAAAATAGCATCAAAATCAAGGAATATAACTTAACTTAATAATTTGTTAAACAATATTCAACGCTGATATTTTGAATTAGAATGAAACATGTAATATTTGGATGTGGTTTATTAACTATCAAACTGTCTCCAGTGATAGAATTAAGATTAAAATGTTGAAGTATTAGTCAATTTAGCAGTAACATCATCACATTTTTAACATTTTGTGAAATACAGTGGTTCTTACAATAGTACACGGCACTACTTATTGTCTTTATGTAAAAAAAAATTATATTGACAAATCAGGATTTTTTTCCACGTGTTACGTTTATCTTGCACAATTCTGGCAATACAAATAGAAGAAAAAAGATGAGGCATAAATCTGCAGTAAACAAGTTTTTATTTTTTATATCACAAAACCCAGCAATTTTAGGTAGATGTACTGAGAAATTCTGCTGGAGACGGGAATGACACAATTTTTACCCTGATTGGCCCTAATGTCGAGTTGCCATTCTGAAACCCAAAAACCCTATCTTCTCGCAGTCACTGAATGCATCGTCGTAAATGTCCCCATGTAACGGGGAAAAAAGGCCCTCTTTGATGTGGAAGTTGCTGCTGCTGGAGTAAGAATCGAGGTTTAGCTGTTTTCAACATCAGCAATGTATCTAAAAATGGGGCCAGAAGAAGAGAAAGAAGCTTTTTAAAATAAAGCAGTATGGAATTAGGAGATTAATTCTTTACAAAAGTGGATCAACAGAAATAATCCATAGGTCGGTGCATTTGTGTCTGTAAGAAACACCAGAGCTCCCACAGAGAAGCTGATTCTGGGGCCCATCTGCATTTATTGTGAATATTTTCTTTTTTGCTCATATTGTTAAATATGGAAACTGCTCATAGTGGTTTTCCTCTCCCTGTCCAGCTAACATACGAGCCGTAAAGCGGGAGCAGTTTCGCCAGCAGCTGAAGGAGAAGCCGGGGGATGACATCGAGTCTACGTCCTACTTCGACCAGCGCGTACCAATAATGCCCGCCCAACGAGCTCGCAGGGGCTTCAAATTCCATGAACCGGGCCGTTTTGAGAAGATTGCCCAGAGAGTCCGAACCAAGGTGGAAGAACACTACAACTAAAGATGGATTTTATGTTTATCTTAACCGTTTACCGTTTTCATGCCTTCTGTTTCTTTTTTCTTTTTTTTTTGCATGATTTTCGGACCCGCTCAGGCCCAGCTGGAGAGGCTGCAGAATGAGATCGCCCAGGCCGCGAAGAAAACAGGAATCCAAGCTTCCACCAAGCTGGCACTGATTGCTCCGAAAAAAGAGATTGGCGATGGGGAGGTGCCTAGTATTGAGTGGTGGGACTCGTACATATTGCCCTCCAACATGGCTGTGTAAGAAAATCAATAAGGCTGTTTGGCCAGACATCAACTGTTCGATAACTGTATAACATTTACAGATAATACATGTTTAAAAGTGACTCACTTTTATTGTATTCTTTGTCTCTCTCTTTAACAAAGAAAACCCGACTCCAAGTTTGAAGAGTTTGACCTTTTTGGTGTCACGAACTTAGTAGAACATCCTGCCCAAATTAGTCCCCCAGGTAAGTTGTGGTTCAAGAATGTAATCAGAGCTTTAACATGCAGCATTATATAGTTTCTTGATACTCTACTGTACTTGTCCGTGATGCTGTTCTGAGTTATTCATGATCATGCTTCAGCTGATACCCAGTCTCGACTCCTGAGAATCAGCTGTAGCTTCTAGCTTGTCTGGAACAAACTCCCAGAAGACTGTAAAAGTGCCGAAAGCCTGAGTTCCTTTAAATCAAGGTTAAAAACCTAATTGTTTAGAGATGCTGTAATTTTTCCAGAAGTTTCCTCAAGTCCCTTTTTGAATAACTGCGCATGTGCAAGATCGTCTTACCTGCTCTTCCGCTCGTCAGGGGGATCGCAAGAAAAAAACAACCCAAATCCACTCTGGTCTTATTACTTTCTACTGAGGCCTTCCTCTTCTTCTCATAAACTTGTATGTGGCTCGCTTCTTGCAACTCTTAGCCAAAGTATACAGTCAGAGCAGCGGAGCTACAATGAACAGCTAACACAGAAGCTAACCGCTAAGCTAACCGGATACATAAACAATAGAAATACGCAGCCAGCAAGCGGAAACTAACAAGGAACGAGCATGCGTACACTGGTGTTACGTGAGTGCGTCACATTATCAAAACTATATACTTTTCCTAAATTGCCACTTAAATGTGCATGGACTTCAGTCAGACTCGACACACACAGCTGGTCGTTTTCTTTTTCTCAGGCCCATTCATTCAAATTGATTTGTAGATGTTGGAATTTCTAATACCATTTTAGCTTTATGTGAAAACTGAGGCAATATTTGAATGTCTATGCCACACTTTTCCCCCCCTTTGCCTTTCTTATAATCAACTATATATTCACCACATTATTTGGCAGATCTTGTCCTATGCCCTTGATTACAGCATTGTAATGTCTTAATGTTATTACATGTTGCTACATCTGATATGTTTACATTATTTCTTCTTCCAGTCGACACAGACAAGCCAGTAACGTTAGGAGTGTACCTAACAAAGAGAGAACAGAAGAAACTGAGAAGACAAACACGGAGGGAGGCACAAAAAGAAATGCAGGAAAAGGTCCGTCTGGGCCTGATGCCTCCACCAGAACCAAAAGGTACTTTTGTGACTATGGTTGGAAACAGCTGCTGGGTTGGACGAAGCAGAATGCTCTTAACGTTTGTTTCTAATGTCTTAGTACGAATCTCCAACCTGATGAGGGTCTTGGGTACGGAGGCCGTTCAGGACCCGACTAAAGTAGAAGCACATGTGCGAGCGCAGATGGCCAAGAGACAAAAGTTTGTAACATCATGGATAAGATCTTAGCATTTCTTAGAAACCTAAAGTCTTAAGGACTTTCTAATAGTGATTTATTTCGTTGTCAAATTGCAGAGCTCACGAGGAGGCCAATGCAGCTCGCAAGCTGACGGCAGGACAGAGAAAAGAGAAGAAGGTGAAGAAGTTAAAAGAAGACCTCACTAATGGTGTTCATGTTACGGTATACAGGTGAGCAAGGAGGACACAAGTCACTGCAGATTTGCTTCAATATGTGTGTTTATAGTTGGTAAATGTGTCCTAAATAAACATTCGGTTGTTCTTGTTTAGGATCCGTAACCTTCAAAATCCAGCAAAGAAATTTAAAGTGGAGGCCAACGCAAACCAGCTGTACCTGACGGGCACCGTAGTTCTGCACAGAGACGTCAACCTGGTTGTGGTGGAAGGAGGTGAGAAATGCCGCTTTTTTATATGTATATATAAAACTGCCGTGTTTTAATGGTCAAGGATAAAATGTTTGTCCAAAAGAAGATGTTAAACTGTTTGGGAACCTCGGATCAGCAGTACTGCTCAAATAGTGGCACAATGTGCTGGATGAAACCTTGCTGGTTGGAGTTGCTAATTTACTCATCCCAGGCATGTCCCATGTTATTCAGCTGGTTGTGGATGCTGCTGTGTAATTTAAATAAATTGGTTTACCAGATTAAATGTCAGTTTTTAGACTTGGTTTGTGTGAAATAAATGTCTAAATAAATGCGTATAGTCCGGTGCAACATATGTTTTTTCCTCTTTATGACGGATTTTTTGACTGATACAACGTATATTCCAGAGCGACTTATAGTTCGAAAAATACGGCAGTCTTTTTTTGTCTCTGAAACTGTTGCCCTAAAATAATTCTCCGAATGTTATTCACACACAGCTTCAATCACTTATTCATCTCGTTGACTTTGTGTGCCTCTCACACCTGTCTTGGCTCATTTATTATTTAGTTTGTGGTGTGGATTCAGGAAAGTTATTAAAATTCATAAATAATTTTGTAAATGTAACTTTTAGTTCCATACACACTTAATCAATTACAACATATAATCAACAACTCTTTTTGTCGTGGCAAAAGCTCTCCTACTGTGTGGATCACAACATACTAGAGGGTTCACCCACTGGCACCAGGTAGCCCCCAAGGACCACATGTGGCGCCTATGAGCCTGCTCTGACAATACCAGCACCCACCATTGAGCTGCATATAAAATTGAACTTTCTTCCGTTGTTCTTGCTTTTTAATCATACTTGCATTCATATAGATTTAAAAATTACAATATCTAAAAAAAAATAAAAAATATATATATATATATATATATATATATATATATATATATATATATATATATATATATATATATATAATAAATTTTTTTTTTTTTTTTTTTTTTCATGTTTTTCTTGCATGAAGTTAAGGTGAACTCTGAATCTTCTAGTTCAAAGATTTAGAAGATATGATACAGTACCAATAAAGTAGCTCTCAGGTCCATAAGGGTTAGTGACCCCTCCTCTACAATCATTTGGTTAAAATTGGTAAAATAAAGTATAAGTCTAATATGGATTTGGGTAAAATATTATTTAATACTTGAAATTATTTTATGGAGTTCCTTTTTATTTTGAGCATATTTAGTGTTCTTAAAATATTTTCGGTTTCGTCAATGTTGATAATCCTGTCTCCTACAACATATTTTTTATTCAAGATATAGTGTTATAACATTTTGTTTATATTTTTATTTATATATATATATATATATATATATATATATATATATATATATATATATATATATATATATATATATATATATATATATATATATATATATTACTTATATAATGTTTTTTATTGCTCTATTTGTATTAAAAAATGTAGTTTGTACTTTTATTTTGTTTGCTTTTGGTCCAAATGTTTAGAAAATAAACCAGTCAGTGAATCATTTGTTTTTTTACCCTTTTGTTTGATTAAAAAAATAAGTAGATAATGGTACCGATAAAATACCGAATCGATAAGAAGTATCGTTAAGAGTAGTAGTATCGATAAATCCTTAACGGTTTAATAATTTAAAAATTATACCACGGTCTGGGTGGAAACTCGATTCTGATTGGCTGCAGGGTGTACGTTAACGTTTTATAGGACACCTATAAAAAAAGTTCCTGTCTAATAGCCTGATGGCTCAAAATTATTGTGCTGGCTCAGATGTTAGTTTGTAACGCATCACAACAAGAGAAATTAGTTAGCTCTGTTCTTGTGAAAAGCTTCCAATTTTTCCAAAGTATTAATTATTTATTTAATGTTTCTTTCTTTCGTAAGTGACCATGGTATTTTCCCTTACGTATTGACTCAGTGGGACTGAATAAAAAGACTACTTAGCATTTTTAGACAAATAATTACAAATAATTTTGTAAGAAATGTTGAAACCCATCTATGCTTTTACTTTCAGTTCATAGTCATGTACTATTTGTGGTGATCTATATCACAAAACAAAACATTTAGGAGTTTTTAGCATGACACAATCTGAAAAGGTTAAGGGGTACAAATGTTTTGTGAGGCACTGTATATGGGTTGAATACTTTAGATCTACCCAAACAATGAGTGCTCGACATTGCAGCACAAACTTTTTTCTTTCTTAGAAACTGTATACAAACCAATCTTTTTTTTTTTTTTTCCAACTCTCAAAAAATTCTCCTGACCTTAAACAAGAATTTGTTTTGATGTTAAAACCTGGATTTATTTCTGTTTCAGGCCCTAAAGCGCAAAAAAAGTTTAAGAGATTGATGATGCACAGAATCAAATGGGAGGAACACAACAGCAAAAGAGACGGTAAGAGGGGATTCATTTATTTTTTAACTAAAAGGAATACCATATTTTTATATATAACTTTCGCAACCTTGTCTTTTTTAATATTTAGATCCAGATGGTGATGATGACACGAGGAGAAACAACAAGTGTTGGTTGATCTGGGAGGTCGGTGGGCTCTCATTTTACATCCTGCATGCTAATGCTGCTTCTTCGTTGGTCTCAAGTCTTAACTGTCCCTCCTGGCTCCACAGGGGACGGCTAAAGAGCGGAGTTTTGGGGAGATGAAGTTCAAGCAGTGCCCCACCGAGAACATGGCTCGAGAGCACTTCAAGAAGCATGGCACAGAACACTACTGGGACTTGGCGCTCAGCCAGAGTGTGTTGGAAGGCTCAGATGACTGAAGCAAACCAGTGGAGCCCTTTGATTCAGTCAGTGACTTTAACCATCGTCGAGCCTGCGAGATCCCCTGCCTCACAGCCAGCTGCCGCCCTCCCTCTGCTGGTTACTGGACTAAGAGACTTGAACGTAGAGAAAAGGAGCGACAACAAATTTGTGCGAGTGTTTTTGTGAGAATGGTACAGATCCAGGTGTGTATAGAGAAGTATGTGTGTATAAGTCAGCGTAAGTGTTGATTTCTTTGGCGATATAGGCTTTCCGTCTGATTTCTTTTTTTTTTTCTTTTTTTTTGTAGGCAGATTACGCAGTTTGATGTAATAACTCTCCAAAGGCATAATGTGGTGACGAGCTCTGTTTATTACAAATGATCATTTTCAGATTAAAATTACAATGTTAATTTGTAAATCTGTTGGAATTGAAACCCTTGAGTGACCCCCCCCCCCCCCCCCCCTCATGTTGGACACTATTAGCACACGTTTCGTGCTAACTCGTGGAAAACGCACATGAAAAATCGTTCCCACATAAGCTTCACAAGCCTTTTCCTGAAAACCAGGTTTCTAAATTGGTTTATGCAAAGAGAAAATGCATTTTTTTTCACTCTGTTGTAGCTACACGTCTCTTTAACAGTGCAGTCTCCGCCTTAAATAAACAAAATATACAACCACTTTTGTGTCGTTTGTTTTTCCCTTTCAATGTATTAAACATATTGTTGTCTTATCAGAGCTTTGTAGCCGATTTTGCTCGTACCGTGTTAAACTAAAAGCACTGGGAGGCGTGTTCTCACCCCCCACTGCTCTCTACACCGAGCTGCTTCATCCCAACATCAATCGGCAGCAGCACGCAGAACTGGGCAAGATGGCGGCCGGTTCAGGCGCTGCAAGCGGCCAGGGAGCCCGCAGCTCCACTTCTTCTCTGGAAGCCTCTTTAGACCGCCGCTTTCAAGGAGTATCCAACACTATGGAGTCGATACAGAGCCTCTCGGCTTGGTGCATTGAAAACAAGAAACACCACGGCCTCATTGTTCGCTACTGGATGAAGTGGCTCAAGAAATGTAAGTAGCTCCGAAGCTACGCCGCTAGCTAGCGCGCTGCGAGCTAATTCAAATATATTTCTGGCATTTTTTCTGCGTACACTTTTTTTTTTTTGTAAAACTCGTCTGATGCAATTCGTGGTTAATTTGTGCCGCGCTGTACATTTTACCACAAGGGTTAAAATGTTTTTTTTTTTTAAACCAGTGATACATTAGTTATTCAAACATTCGTAGGTGAAAATACTTAAAAATTAGCCGCTAATGCTAGCAGAGCTAACGTCTCGCTGATGGTGTTTACAGATGGGCCTCTGTGGCAAACGTGGGCTGGCTGGATACAATTAATGAGAAATTATGTTGTGACGTGTTGAATTCACTCCTAGCTGGTTTCTTACTTTTAAATAGGGTGACCTTTTTCGACAACTATAATCTGCACTTTAATGGTTGAGAATGTATTGTGTTTTTGATCGCGGTAATGTTTATTATATTGTGAATGCTTCTAAAATAACCTCTTTTTTTCATATTTTTAATAAACATGAATAGTTTCTTAGCAAACAAAAAAGAAAAATGTGTCCTTTCTAAGTTATTGATGCATAATTCAGTCATTTGCAGCCTGTTGGTTTGCTGTTCCGGTGCCATTAGCATGTGCACGGTGTTTTAGTGGAGGTAAAAGTGCGTTTTGGTGAGTGCATAACTTAATTTAATTCAGCAACCTTCTCTCTTGAAGCTGGAACAAAAATTAAAAAAGCTAGACCCACTTGCTTGTATTTTCCATTGCTGGGAAAGCGAATAGGGACAGGGCTAAACTCTTCTTTTCTCTTCTGTCAGGGGTCCAGGTCCCTCAAGACAAAAAAAAATATTTAACTCAAAGTCTTTTAAATCTGTATAGATAACAAACAAAACAAAAAATAATTAATGGGCTTTAAGTTAATTAGGGCTGGGCGATAAATTGATAAATTTGAGTTTACAATTTTTTTTTTAACATTACATTTCTGGAAAATCTCGATTTAATTTGCCAATGCACTCATTTGGCTTCCATGAAGACAATAGCACGCAATGGTGAATATATGTTTAGCAAAAATATACATCTTTACCATAATACGAGGCATTTAAATTTACTCATTTACTTTTTTACACAAGTTGAAGTGAAGCCTGTTCATAGATCATTGTGTAACACCACTAGCAGCAAACATTTTCATTGTTTACAACAGCAGGGCCTGCCGTCTTGTTTTACAAGCATGTTTCACAGCTCATATTTAGTTGCACTTTGAATTCAGGTCAACTCCCACAAAAAATGTTTTTTTATTTTTATTTATTTTTTTATTTTTTTATTTTGTGAAACGGAAAGGAGGGAAAAAAATCTGACTTGGTATAATATGAAATTTTATCTTTAAGCCATATCGCCCAGCCCAACTTTGTTTCCATATTAAAAAATTAAGCTGAGATTCATATATATATATATACATTAGTCAAAGTGAGGCTATCATCACATTTATAGAGGAGGCAGTTTGCTTTTTCTCTGCCCTCCCCATTGGTGGCCTCAATGAGCTGCCTGCCAGTTCCAAGGGAAACGAACATTTTGAAAGAATTGGTTTCAAAACGGGTAAAATGCTCTTTCACGTGTTCCTGCAGTTTAATATCAGTTAATTGAAATGCCACAGAACGCCAGAGTAAATGCAGTTTTCTGTAGCTGTATGAAACATTGAGTGAGGCAGTGCAGCGCCTCCCCTACCTGTTGTAGATCAAAGCAAAAAAAAATTAAAAAGTTATAATTTTAGAAGAGCTGTGTTAATTTTCACAGAATTATAAATAATTGTTCTATTAAAATTAAAGGCACAGTAGTTGAATATTATACACTTTGATATATTTTTTTTTGGTGTAGATACTATAAAGTTTAGTATGTAACCAAGGGTTGTCATGAAATTAAAATTTCAAACTACATTTTTGACACCACCGACCGCAACATTTTTTTTTTTTTTTTTTTGAAGGATTATGCTTATTTCTGGTTATCTTCAGTGTGCCACCGTGGGCTTCCATTTGCCTGTCAGTTTGCTTTTGTTACAATATTACTCCTGTATAACACTGTAAACTAAAATAAATGTAGTTTCAAAACAAACATGCATCTGCCGCATACTCAAAATATTTTTCACAGCGTAAACGAGGATCTGGTCCATGCGAAAGTACTCTGCGGCAGTACAATTTCCACAAGGGTAGGGTAGGTTGCTACATGTTCCTACTTTTTCAGCTCTAATTGTCCGTTTCCGTGTGAATTCACCATAACCTGTATTCGAACAGAAGAGCATCTCATCTGGGAGCTCAGATGGACAGAACTGGGCGGCCCGGGTCCGTGAAGCTAACATTTAACTAGACAACGTTATCTTATGTTGTCCAGGAGGTCAACTACTCCGGTATTGCAGATGCTTTAGTTTTTTTTTTTTTTTTTTTTTGCCCTTCTTAGAGTTGCTCTCAAGCACCAGTGTCGTCATTAGCTTGTAGCATTAGATATTAACAGGGCAAATGTTGCATCTTTCAGCATTTCATTTTACTTGTCCATCTGCCTCATAGGGAAAGTTCCTCCAAACAACGCTTTTGTTTGTCTTGTTGGCTAAAGAGGGTTGCATGTTCTTCTGCCTGTATTCAACATGTCAGCAGATCATTATTATTGTCAGCTGAAGCTGCAGGGAGCGGAGGGACCAAGAGTTGTTGCAGTCGAAAAAGATGCGGTAATTTGGGCAAATAGGTCAGTTTACATTGATTTGGACATAAATGTGTATCTTTGAACAATTAATTTTTTTTCATAATTTTTTTAGTATCGATTATATCAAGACATCATTTCATATTGATAGTCATAATTGAACTCTGCACAATCATGACATGTGAATCTCATGCTGACCATAGCCTGGACTTCAGGTTGTCATTTATGATGAATGAGCTTAAAGAGTATATAAATTTGGACTGATATAAAATATAATTTGATAATGTTGTTCTGTTTTGGTTCAATTTGGTACAACCTAAGGCATTTGTTCAGAGCAGGCTGGATGTAACATTACTGCCAGTATCAAACCATAAAAACATTAGCAGGGGTGTTGATGGGTTGAAGTTTAGTGGTACTGATGTTGTTGGGAAAAATTTTATGGGTGTTGAAAGTTCTTTATGAAGATTTAATCTATCATTTAGGGTGTTTTTGTGTTTAAAATCAATTTGGTACAGAAAAAGTTCAATGTATTGGAGAAGTCTGTTAATGAGTATTTTGATTCCCTCTCTTGTATTTCTTTGTGTATTCCGATTGCTGTGTGTGTAGAACTTGCAGTCTCCTTTTGGTAAAAAACAACTTTTCGTCTTTAAATCAAGATTTTAAGCATTGATTGATGCTTTTGAGACAAGTCTTCAAGGTCTTTTATGGACAAAACGCCTAAATTTAGAAGTGAAATCTGTTAACAGATATAGCTGGAAAGGTCAAGTTTATTTATATAGTGCATTTCCAGCAAGCTATGGTTCACAAAGTGTTTTTCAAACTAAATTGCTACTAAAATAAATAAAATGCACAACAATGATGCAATAAAAATGAAAGGGAATTTAAAAACAACTCAAAGAACGTCGACCAAGACAGTTAAAAAGAAAACTTTTAGGTCAACAAGAGCCAGTCTGTAAAAATGTGTCTTCAGTAGAGATTTAAAATGATGCAGCGTTTGTAGCGGTTCATATTTTACAGGCAGATTGTTCCGGAGTCTGAGATCAGCCACAGAGAGATGAGTTTAGACCTTGGAAAGGACGACATCCGTTGTAAACCGGACTCTGTGGTTCTCCCAGGATCATAAATAAGAGCTCAGATTGGTAAAACAAGGCTCAACTGTTGAGTGATTTAAAACCTAATAAAAGCTATTTAGACATTTTATAAACAAACAACAATGCACTGTTTAGGGCAAAGCCTGTCTTTTAATTTGAAAATAAAAAAAATCATGATTTGGTAATGCCGTCAGCCAGAGCCATTTATTTTTCTTCCATTGATCTGGTTTCAGAGAACCTCCATCACACCTCTGTCCTTTTATGGCCGATGTTTGTTGCACACATGGTTGAATTAAAATAAAATTCACACAAATAAGTTTGTTTTATAGTACTCGGCAATAAAACTGATGAACAGGTCAGGCCTCCAGGAAAAACCAGAAATCAGTCACTGATTGGCGATCAGCCAGTCATTGATGTAAAACTGTCCTACGTTGATTCTAGTTGCTGATTTTGCTCCTTTTGATGGCAAATTGCTCTTATTTTGGATTTTTCAAATCCTCCTTAATGCATATTTCTGTAAAAACTGCTTTGGATGAATAACTTTTCCAGATCACAAGTAATAATTTTAAATGGTTATAATCGTTTGGGTTAAGATAACATAGATGGGATGTGTACTTAAAATTTTGCAACAATATTTTTGTGCTTTTTATTGCAATAATGGTTAAGTTTCACACAATTGGATATTTTTAGTGTCAGAAGGCCTACATTATGTAGATATGAAGAGGTAATCTATTTTAAATGTACTGTATTTTGATTACGGTGTATTGTCGTGGGTTGATTTGTCAGAACCCGAATTTTAGCAGTATTTGGGAAAACCAATGATCCCTTTTTGTTTACATAAACTAATGAAAATAAATTTATTTTTTTGAAGAATCGGTAATGGTGTATAATCAGGTTCAAGGTTGGCTAGACTGTATTGACAAAAGGCGTTAACAATACTCCACCTTGTCTCTTATTTAAAGGAGCTATAAGTAATAATGATACCTTGTGGCTAAAATCGGTACAACAGCTTGCCAATCACAATAATCTAATATGCCGTTTTTAAGCGGTGTGTTGCTGTTTTGAATTTTCACTTCCACAGGGTCGGTATATTATGTTGTATTCTCTTCTATTTCTGGTCTGCGTCTTTTACTGGCTTCCATGTTTGCCGGCTGCTGCTCTTTTGCCAACATAAAATACCAAATTCTGTGTGTTGGTAACCCTGGGAAATCTCACAAGATTGGCAGAGGAACCTAAATCACTCTCATTTGTAACATTCCCTATAAACAATCAGTCCTTTCCATCAACAATGTACTCTTCAGGTTTTCTCCTTTTTAAACCTAGAGGTACGGTCCGGAAATACTTTGGTGCAGTGTGTAGCCCATGTTTACTTCCTGGTTCTTCAGCCAATTCTCAGGGTTCCCAACAGCATTTGGTATTTTATGTTGGCTACAGAGCAGCAGTCTGCTAGCATGGAAGCAGGTTAGAGAAGCGGACTAGAAATGGAACATAATACAACATCATATACCTACCCTGTGGAGGTAAAAATTCAAAACAGCAACACACCGTTTAAAAAAAGGCATATTAGATTGTTGTGATTGGAAAGCTGTTGTACCGATGTGAGCCACAAGGTGTCAGTATTACTTGTAGCTCCCTTAAGAAATAAAACATCCCTTTTTTTTGTGTAGATCTGTCAGGAAGGCCCAAAGCAGAAGCTAATACCAGGATCCTTGGTGGCTAATGTAAAGCCAGTTGCAGTATTTTCACTCTGCTTCAGACTGTGTCTCTGCAGCAGCAGCGTTTTGATGCAGCTCCACAGGCCAACTCTGGTCAACACAACAGGGCAAATGTTTTTTTTTTTTTTACTTCAAAATAGAAATGTCAAACATAACGATAAACGGGTGCCAATCTAGATATACTTGCCTTCATATCTGAGGCTCCTGGCAGACGTAGTCTCACACCGACAGCAACTGGTGTTCATTTTGCCCGAGAGACTTCGCTTTGAATGCGTTGTCTCACACAGGTATGAAAAGAATAATTATAAACTAGCCCTACCGTGACATTGTGACTAATCTGGTAAAAAAATTGTTTTAAAATGTATGGGCAGAGCTCAGTAAACGGGTAGTTGATGCAAAGACCCCTCCCTCTCTTGGTGTGTCGAGGTGGTTTTACGGTATATATCTTGGTGCTGTGCCTGAAGTGGCAGAACCCTCTGGTTTAACTGGGCTCCCCCTAGTGGATCAGTTGCTGTAACTACAATAAAGATGGCTGAACGACAGTCGTTTGAAAAGCGTCCTCGTTGGATAAAGAAGTATTTTCAAAATAAAATACCCCACCAACTGCAGTTAGAACCAGAACCGTGACAAATCAGTCAAGTCAATCCCGATCTGGCCTTTCAGGACTGGAGTTGGACAACTCTGTTTTAAATCGCATCTACCCTCCAAACACCCGACTCAAATAGCTGAAGTACCTCTTCAGCTCGTTGCCAACATCTGCAGAAGTCTGCTAATGACCCTTTGATTTAAAAAAAAGGAAAACATGCCTTGATCCGCTGAGGACCAGAATGGTCCACCTGTAACTTGTTACTCTAAGATTTCTACCTCCTCTAGTGATCGTTTTGTTTGATGACTCAGTTTTTTTTTAATCAATCTTAATAACATTTTAAGACTATTAGCGATTAGGAATTTGTGGCCAATACGATTTCCAGCTTTCTTTTACGTCTGACCTGCCAGTTGTGATTTTTGACAGATGGCAGTTCTAACAAAAATAAACTCACTCATAATGGGTAAGACAACATAAGACGAGATTGTTTTTCTTTCATAAATATTAATTCAGTCCAGGTTTGACCAGTCCGCGTATTTTCATGTTCACATTTGTTTAGCTTTAAAGCGGTGCTGAAAAACCTGTTAATCATTCTTGTTTTTATGGTGCTTTCACAATGGAAATGTTTTATAAATTGCACGTTGCGTTTTTCACTACAGTCTGTTCACTGCAGAATCATCTTTTTCAGGTTTAATCACTGAAGATTGTGTAGTAGAGTATAAAATGCACTCCAGGTTTCTTTAATAAACCAGTAAAAGCTCTTTATCTTGTGCTGATTTATAAGCGTCAAATCAGATGCTTTCTTCCTGGTCATTAGGCTGCATGGTTCTTACAGTCCTTAGAATAATGGCCATTTTCAGTCCTGGTCTTGCTTATGAAAGATTCTGAGCATTATTTCAAGTTAACACGTTCTGTGGTGCTGTACATGTCCCATTGGTGTATTGTTGCATGAATATTGTCATGCTGATGTTGATTACAGTGATTCTACATTTTCTTTCTTTCTTTTTCCTTCATCACAATTCCCCCACCTCTTTGCGAGCTTTAGCCTCTCGACTGCTAAAAATATACGCTGCTCAAAAAAACTAAAGGGTCACTTTTCAATCAGAGTATAATACCGATTCAGTTAAACTTGTGGAGTATTGATCTGGTCAGTTCAGTAGAAGAGGGGATTGGTTATCGGGGCTGATAAAATGAACAGGAGCAACAGTGAGACGACCCCAAATCAGGAATGGTTTTGTAGTTTCTTTTTGCATTTTTTTTCCCCCTCATTATTTGTTTTTCACTGCCCTTAGTAGTTTTCCATTTGACCAGGATCTGCGTCACGACTGGTAGCATGAGGCGATACCTGGACCCTACAGAGGTTGCACAGGCAGTCCAAGTCCACCAGGATGGCACATCAATACGTGCTAGGGCATGGCGACGTGGCTTAAAAATAAAATCTCAGATTTTATTACACCAAATCCAATTAATCCAAAAAAAAAAAAAAAATAACCTTTTTCACAAAAAAATTGAAGAAATAATTAAAAAAACGTTTCTATTTCAATCATCTCATCTGTGAGTTTGCATAAATTAGAAGTGCAACTAAATACAAGCTGTGAAACATGCTTGTAAAACAAGATGGCGGCCCTGCAATGAAAATATAACTAAATTTTTGCCACTAGTGGTATTACACAATGAGCTAAGAACCGGCTTAACTTCACTTTTGTGTAACTTCAAAGTAACTTAAAAAAGAGTTAATGAATAAATTAAAGTGCCTCATCTTATGGTAAAAAAAAAGTTTCCTCTTTACAATATTTTCCTGTGTTTTCCTAAACATATATTCAGCATTGCTGCTATTCTCTTCATGGAAGCCCAGTGAGTGCATTGGCAAAATAAAGTCCAGATTTTTCAAAAATGTAATCTTAAAAAATTGTTAATTCGAATTACCATCCAGCTCTCATATTTGCCTTTGCTAGAAGATTTGTTGTCTCCCAGCAGAGTCTCAAGAGCATGGAGGAGGTTCAAGGAGGCAGAAAGTTACTCTAGGAGACCTGGACAGCGCTGTCTGAGGTCCATAACCCATTAGCAGGACCAGTCTCTGCTCCTTTGTGCAAGGAGGAACAGGTTGAGTTCTGCAGAGCCCTACAAAGTGACCTCCAGCGGTCCACCGGTGTGAATGTCTGACCAAACCCTTAGAACAGACTTCATGAGGGAGGCCCCTGGCCTGAGGGCCCGACGTTTGCCAGGGGACACCAGAATTAGAAACTGAGAGCAGATTCGCTCTGAGACATGATATGAAAGTCTTGAGAAGCTGAGGTCAACGTTATGCTGCCTGCAACATGGTTCAGTGTTGGTCTGGAGAGGCGTCTGCATGGAGGCAGCCTGACTGCCATTAAGTTTCAGGAGGAAATCCTTAGACCCATTGTTCCTCCTGGTGCACGATAACGCCCGGCCTCATGTGGCAAAAGTATGCAGTTTGTTCCTGGAGGATGAAGAAATTGATACCGTTGTCTGGCTTCCATGCTTTGCTAAAGTAAATCCACCAGAAGATCTCTGGGACATCTTGTTTAGGTCTGTCTGATCCTCAGAATGTCCAGGAGCTCAGGGTCAGGGAGGAGATACCCCAGGACACCATCTGTCGTCTTATATGGGGCCACACAAACTACAGAATCATTTTTGAGTTGCAATGACATTTCAGCAAATTGGACCAGCCTGCAGCATCAGTTTTTCAGTTTGAATTGGTCTCTACCTTCAGGTTAAGCCCTCTGGGTTGATCATTTTCATCAAATGCTCTGGCATCCCTTTGCTCCCAACAGGTCACCCATTCCATATCAGGCTGGATACCCACCATGATTTCTTTTCCAATTCAGATCTGATGTGTTTTTAAAAGTGTTCCTTTAATTTTTTGAGCAGTTTACATTCTGGGAAATGAAAACACCAAATGTCCCTATAACAGGGTTATTGGTATGTATTCATTGCATGCATGTGATCTAAAGTGCAACGCTCATCCAAGTAGGCTTTTAGAATAGGAGTATATTGCACAATTTGATATTGATTATTCACACATTTATGAAAAAAACATTTATTAATAAAAAGTCAACAAAATGGGATTAGAGCCGGTAAACTATCTGTAGATGTATTTTAAGACAATTACTTTTTAACATTAATGATGTGCGGCTCTGTTTTCACCTTTTTTAATTGGTTTTTCTATCATGCCTAAATTAAAAATGGCTCTCTGAGCGTCAGAAAAATCCCTGATGTGTTTGTGTCTAGTGGTGGGTTTGAACAGAACTGCTGTGTAGCTGAAGTGAGACGGTTCAGGGACGGGACGCCTGTTTGAGTCATGACTGCAAACCCCTGCGTGTGAAATTGGCATGTTCTCATAGCGGATAGCTGGATTCTCTCTTCCGTCTGTGCATCTTATATCAGCAAGTGATATAAGATGCGACGAACGTACGGTGAACCCTGCCTCTCTCACCTCATGATATCTGGATATGACGATTAGAAGATGGATGTTAATAACGAGTGTTAATCTTTGGCTGTTTACTGGGCAGTTGTCTTTGGTCTTGGTTGAATTTACTTTGCGGTGTAAGAAAAGGGTAAACTTGGCGGACTCTTGCTACAACAGCAAACTGTACGCCTATAAGCCGAAAGCGTTTAGAGCAGGGGTGTCAAACATACGGCCCGCGGGCCGGATCCGGCCGGCCGAACAGTTTAGTCCGGCCCGGTGGCTAAATGCATTATCATTATTAAAAAAAATAATAATAATTTTTTTTTTTCCAGTGTCCTGTCTGGCAATGTGGCAATAAGAATTGTTGTCTTAATGCCAAAAAGAGCTCATCAGATTTTACTTTCACAAGTGGAGCAGTACTGATTTTGCCATAGTGCTCCGCTTGATTTATGAATGTGAATAGTTTTATTATTATTCATGCGGGAAATATCTCAAATGATATGGACACTACAATGGGAAAGTAGGAGAGGAAATGAAGAACAAGAAGAAAAAAAACAAAAGGTGAAAGAGGAGATAAAAGGAAGAGAATGATAAAACAATTATTGAAAAAGAACATGTACTCCGTTTAATTGAAAATCCGCAGTTCCTATATTGTCCACGAGGGGCGCTGTGTTTTAATTAGCAGATTAAGCTTCAGGTGTGGAAAAATTTAAATCATTTCTTAATTTTTATCTGTTTGATGTGTTTTGTCATGCAGGACAGTGTTTTTAAGTTCCAAAAAATGTGAATAAATGTAAATGTGAATAAATGTTTTTCAACATTGTAAGATCACTGTGATCAGTTCTTATGCATAATGCACTTAAGTAAATGTTTAACTGAGTAAAAGTATTGTTGAAATTGCGCATACTGTTCTTATAAACGCTGAGGTTATTCATAATATATTGTGTAAAAGTGAAATTCATTTAATATATAAATCAACAACAAGTCCACATTTATTAGTTCTATTTAATCTTGCAATGAGTTTACTCGTGTGGCCCTCTTGAGATCAGATTAAGCTGTATGCGGCCCCTCAACCAAAATGAGTTTGACACCCCTGGTTTAGAGAATCTTGCAACAAACACATGAGACAGACGGCCGGGTGAAATCAAATAGTTGAAGTGTGTGCTGTGTCCGTAATGAATGACCAACTGTTGGCTTGTCTCTGCTGGGTTTATGTTTTAGAAGTCATTTATCAGAGTTATTTCCAGAGATTTTTATTGCCATAAAACAAATGAGTGTTTTACTTTAACTTAAAGGAGGCTGATGGTGTTGCCTCAATGTATATTTTTTATTTTTTTGGTATGCATTTGGTTCTGTTTGTTTGTTTTTAGGTTTATTTCCAAAGACTATACTGTAAACAGGATTTTGTAGAATATGTATTTATAAATATGTTTATAAATTTCACCCAGAAATGCTTTATTGCTGAAAAGTTAAACTCCAGGATGGTAAATTGGTTGGCTGCTGTCGTTGCATAGATCCAAATGCACCATTACAGCTAAACAAAATAAAGGGGATAAATGTTAAAACTGCAGTTATTAAGAATGCACAATCCATGCCACTATCTTTTAGTTTAATGTTTTTTTTGTCCCCTGCTCTTTTAACCTCTCTGTTTTCTCTTCTTTTTTTTTTAGCCGACCACAATCATCGGCTGAATCTTTTCTACCTTGCCAACGACGTGATCCAGAACTGCAAAAGAAAGAACGCCATCGTGTTTCGTTCGGCCTTCTCCGATGTTCTTCCAAATGCCGCCCTCCTCATCAAGTGAGTAGCTTCATTGTGTTTATTCAGCTCTTTGTTGCAGTCAGACCTTCTTATTGTTTTTGTTGTTTGCCAGTGAAAAGGGAAATGCATCTCCTCCGCTTTTTATCACGGTCTTGTCTTTTTCTCCTGTGTTAGAGATGGAAAAGTCCGCAAATCGGTTGAGAGGATCTTTACCATTTGGGAGGAGAGGAACGTGTATCCTGAGGAGGTGATATCCCAGTTTAAGGCCGGCTTGCACAAAAAGGAAAAAGAGCGAGAGAAGCAAAGGGAAAAGGAAAAGGAAAAGGAAAAAGAAAAGGAAAAGCAGAAAGAAAAGGAGACTCCATCAGGAAATGGTTTGCATCTCAACTTATTCATTTAAACTTTTCATGGCGATCAAATCAAAGTTATTTCATAAATTTGCTGCAGATTATGTCCTTATTACAAGTAATGTCCATAAAAACTAACTCAGAGTTGTCATATTAAGAGATAAAATAAGGCTCTTCTTTAAACTCGGGCGCTTAAGTTGTTTGAGAGAAACTTGGTAGTTTTTATTTTATTTAACATAAAGGCAAACAAGTAGGTTGTGCTTTAGTAGTAGAGGGAAAATTGATGTTTTAAACAAAGTGTCACTTCAGGATGAGAGCAAAGTTTTCTCTGTAAAACATGGGAGTGGTAATCTCATGGTCTGGTGACGCTCTGCTGCCTGTGGTTCAGGCTGGTTTTCCCTCAAGGATGAAAGTATTAGTCCTTTATTATAAGGTTGGATTGTTTATTTTTGAATTGAACGCTGATCAAAGGTTGGTCATAGATGGAAGAAAAATCTTCCAGGAAAACTCGACAACACAAGTGTTTTAACGATGGTTATATCTGTCCTGTTTGGGGGGGAACAGCAACTCATCCAGGCTGATTCACACTTGAGTTTAAATGGACTTCAATTCATTGTTGCTGCAAAAGGATGTTAAATAAAAACAGGAATTTTTGTCTTTTTATCTTTAGTTGTGTTTGCTTTTATTTTTGTCATGTTTGTGTCACATTTATGCAGAAACATAAAAGGATAAAAACAAAAATGTTCACACGCTTTGCAAGCACCACTGTAAATTACTTTAGTGTGTTTCTAATGTCGTTTCTGTTCTTTTAGCTCCCTCCAGCACCAAAGCTGCCAGCACTAAAGCTCCGAGCACTAAAGCTGCGCTCAAGTCCAAGATTGTTGCAGAGTTTACAGTAGGCCCCCTGAATATTGTTGCTGTTTGAAATGCTGCTTCTAATGTTAAGCTATTACAAATCTCTTCTTTTGTATCTTTACTCTTGTTTGCATTTGTTCTTTTCCAGCCCCACTCCCTTATCGAGCAGCTGACGAGGTACCAGCAAGCTGCTGCTGAGGAGCAGATCAGAGAGAAACGGCTTGAAACCCTCAGGGTGGATGTCTGCAGCTCGGAGGCCTTCAAAAGACTCAAAGGTCGGGTGTCTCCTTATCATCAAAACCCCCTTTTCTGCTATCATCTTAAGCTTAGAAAACTTCCTCATCCTTATGTCTCCTCTTGTCTGTAAAAACACCCGATAAGTGGAAATGATTAAGGTATTTACAGGGTTGAACTCGTTTTATTTACCAGCTAAATGTGTTTCAGAGATGAAATCAGGGCTTTTTATGATTCAAGAAAAACTGTTTGAGCTAAAATCTGTTTAAATTACATGATGGCAGGTAGCACCGTATACTACTGTAAACGAAAGTTTGATGAAAGACACGTGAAGAAAATCTGGGAGGGAAACCATAATCATTTTAAACATTAAACAGAAATTAAATGACTGAACCCTACAGAAGACTGAATTGGTTTAACACCATATTGGGTGTTCAGATTCAGGGGCTGCATCCTTCGAAGGACCCGGTGTTCCTGTAAAGGACTCATGAGTGGGTGCACCTTCTTACTTTTACAGCTCAAAATATCTATGAGAAGCTTGCCTGCCTTAAAATAGATCTTGTGTCAAAGAAATACCTTCAAATGGACAAAAAAGATAGGTTTTTTGGATAAATGGTCATGCAGTTTCCTCCAAGTATGAAATGCTCAGTTTTAGATAATTAATTACATTTTTTTTTATTTTTTTGCATTTCGGTTGGGATCCCTAAAACTTGATGAAGTCCTGAATAAACTTTATGGTACAGACATGCTGACCACTTTTTTCTGGGCAGGAGGTTGTAGCTCATCTGGAACAATAAGGAAGCTCTTATTGTGGATTCTGTTTGGAGGATTTCAAGACAAAATGTCGGAGGATAACAAGAATATAAGTTTTCTATTTAGAATGGATTTTCCTTTTTTTCCCCCCCTGGGTCTGGATAAATATGGGAAAAAAAATTGTTTAAAAAAATGTTAGAATTCTTTTATCTTCTAGAATTTTCTCAAAGAGGAAAAGGCTGTTTGCTTTCCACATTTTGGTTTGAATTGAATAATTTAACATTTCATATTTAGTTTTTTACTTTCTGATCAGCGGTGCATTCAGTCCATAATAAATAGGACCATAAAACGACCCGTTTGGTCTCTAGACAACTTTAGATTAGATTTTGAAATAGAGATCAAAGTTAGCCCAGAGTAGGGATGGGTACCTTTAACATTTGAACCGACACTCGGTATCCATGAATGGGTACCGGTACTTAACGGTACCTATTTTTAGTACTTTTGTGTGTTTATGTAATAATAAATGTTTATTAATAAAATCTCAAAATTATTTAATTTAACAGTTATTTATCAGTATATAAACATCTTCGTATCTACAAATAAACCTTATAAAATAATTTGTGAATTTTATTACATTGCCTGAATCCACAGCACATAAAACTATATTGTTTACCAACACAACAGTTATCAGCGACACACGAGTGAACGAGGTGAACAAGGGATTGAAGCTGCGTGTGAATAAAATTCAGGGGATTGTTTTAGTGCAATAGTTTCCGAGAAGAAGGAAAAAACTATATTAAAAACATATTTTTCTTAGTTATTTACAATGAGGGAGTACAGAGAGGCTCTCCCCTGCTCTCTTTGCTCAGACTACAGGCGAGTTAGACCGCATTTGTGGGAAGAGGCTCACAGCAGCACTCGCTGCTCTCCTAAAACAATAACTATGAAGCTTCATAAATAACTCCAGAATGATTGTTGCTTCCAAAAGAAGTCACCAATAACAGAAGAAACTTGCTTGTCTCCTTTTTGAAAAAAGGTCGCTGGCTGGGTCTGAAAAGTCGCTAAATATAGCGATAAATTAGCTAAACAGGTAGCAGTGACCAGGTGCTTCCTCAGATTAGAAGTTTTCTCTCCGCTGGCCTTGAACTTCGCCCCACAAACATTGCAGTGAGTCTGATCTATGTCGCATTTTGAAAAGCGGAGCCAACGCTTTCCATCAGCCATGCTTTGTTGACTGGACCAGCGGCTACTGGCGTCATCACGCTCTTGTGCGTGTAATGCTGTGTTCCTCAGTGTCACAGTGAAGTGTTTAGGTACCGAAACCTGGTGCCGTTTGATGTTACGTGAATCAGTTCCCGGTAGTGCCGACAGGATTCGGTCGGCACCTATAAAAGTACCGACTTCCGTACCCATCCCTAGTCCAGAGGCAACAAAAGCCTTATAACGGCCCTAAACCATAAACTCTGACGCCATGTTAGTGTTTGTGAAGCTACTTTTCTAGTAGGTTCAAAGTTAATGATTTGTACCGTAATGTCCAGAATAAAATAGCAATTTAAGTCTGGGAAAGCGTTGCATCTTTGTAATGAAGAATGTCCAGGACCCCTAAGAGTAATGTATTAATTACCTGATTTATCAAGAGATTATTCAGTGGAGCACAGCTGTAGTTTCAGTCAACAAGAATTTTAAAATCTGCCACTACATATGAGCTTTTCCTTATTTTTCTGATGTTTATTTGTATTTCCTGTTATTTTAATTATGGAAAATGCTTTCTTTTTAAATTGAAACTCTCCCCTTTGCAGTTTAGTCTTTCAAAAATGCATTACTTCAATTCTTTTTGAGGGGTTTAAAAGTTTGCCTTATCAAAAAAATAATCAACATAATATATTTCTTATATTTCCTGGGTTTGTTTAACTTTGGTTTCTGTTTTTCAATATTTCACTTATCAGACAAAGCAGGAGGAAATAAGTTTGCAAAGGACTTTGAAGATGGCAGTCTGAAGCTGCAGGAGTTTGTGGGCTTCCTGGAGAAAGAGCTGAAAACTGGACCTCCTCTGCTGGAAGCTCTGGGAAATGCAGACATCTTCTATGAGATGCAATACAAGGAGGTTAAGATTGTGGCTAATGTAAGTGGGTTCTTAAAGCACAAGGACAGCGATACTTAATGTTATAAGTCTTTGCAACATTTTAAACTTCTTTTTAGAGTTTGACAGAGAACTTAACATGAATCTTTTTAAACGTGAAACATGTCTTCAGATGGCAGTTAAAATAGAAATAAGACGTTGGCATGTTCTCCCTATGCATGCGTTGATTCTCCTTCCTCCCACAGTCCAATGACATGACTGCTAATTGGGAAATTAGTTAATCTAAATTGCCGCTGGGCATGAGTGTGCGTGGTTGTTTGTCTCCGTGTTGCCCTGTGATGGACGGTGACCTCTCCATGTTGTGCACCGCTTCTCCCCCTATGACGGCTGGAGATGGGCACCAGCCCACCTGCATCCCTGCAACGATAAACGGGTATAGATAAATAAAATGGATTGCTTAAAAAACACGGATTAGATTTCAACAAGTATAAAACGGTCCTTTTTCATTTTAAATTGATTGAACCAAATATATTCTTAAATACAATGAGGCAAAAAAGTATTTAGTCAGCCACTGGTTGCGCAATTTCTGCCACTTAGATGAGACGTCTGTAATTTTCATCATTAGGTAATAAATATCCAGGAAATGACATTGTAGGATTTTTAAATAACTTATTTGTAAATGATGGTGGAAAATAAGTATTTGGTCAAAAACAGAAGTTCAGCTCAATACTTTGTAGCATAACTTTTGTTGGCAATGACAGAGGTTAAATGTTTCCTGCTAGTCTTCACAAGGTTTGCACACCCTGCTGTTTTGGCCCATTCCTCCATGCTGATCTCCTCTGGAGCAGGGATGTTTTGGGGCTGTCGCTGGCAACACAGACTTTCAACTCCCTCCATAAATCTTCTATGGGGTTGAGGTCTGGAGACAAGCTAGGCTACTCCAGGACCAAGAACTGCTTTCACGGAGCCACTCCTTCGTTACCTGAGCGGTGTGTTTGGGATCAATGTCATGCTGAAAGACCCAGCCACGTTCTATCTTCAGTGCTCTCACTGATGGAGGAAGGTTTTGGCTTAAAGTTTTACGTTACATGGCCCCACTCATTCTTCTCTTAACACGGATCAGTCTTCCTGTCCCTTTTGCAGATAAACAGCCCCAAAGCATGTTGTTTGCATCCCACACTTCACAGTAGGTACGGCGTTCTTGGATGCAAATCAGCATCCTTCTTCCTCCAAATACAAGTTGAGTTTGTGCCAAAAAAGTTCTATTTTTGTCTCATCTGACCACATGATATTCTCCCAATCCTCTTCTGGATCATCCATATGCTCTCTGGCAAACTTCAGGTGGGCCTGGACATGTTCTGGCTTAAGCAGGGGGACACACCTGGACCTTCAGGGTCAGAGTCCCTCTCTGTATCGTGTTACTGATGGTAGCCTTAGCTACTTTGGTCCCAGCTCTCTGCAGGTCACTCATAGTCGAGTGACCTGCAGAGGTCACTCGACTCTTCATAGTCGAGCAACTGTTGCCTACATTTCTTGTGGCAAATTCCTAAAATTCCCGCACTTTCTGCCAGTGGGATGAAGCGGCGGAATGGATGGTAAAATGTGTGATTAGCTAGCTGAGCACCAAGAGCCGTTTCTTTTCCAGCAGCCACCCACCGTACAGCTGTCAGTGAGAACGGAGAGGGACCGTGATGCTGCGTTCTTGTGACCGCCTGCTTGGAGCAGTTCACTGTATCAAGCTCAGTGTTACATATAAAACAGTTTGATGTGAAGACTTCTTAAAATGGAGTCGTTAAAATTGAGCTCTGCACGTACCTGTACATGCGAAGCTCCACAGGGTGAATTACGCTCGACAATCTGGGGGTCTTTACATGAATGTACTTCTAGTTTTGACATTGCAGTCTTGTAGACAGCTCAGGGGTACGATCAGGTAATGACACAATGTACCGTAATGCTCCATATATCCATTGAGCGGAGCTGCTTCATTGCTTACCAAAGTCGTAGTTACACATTTTAACAGATTTTTGAGCGCATTGTACCGCATAAAATCGGTCAGTAAGCACAACGGTAATCATATATAAGGTGTGCCATAAATTTTTGACAAAATCTAAGGTACACCTTAACCAAAATGTAAATTTTTATTTTATTTAATATCCTACAATGTGATTTCTTGTTGTGTTTTTTTTTCTGATTTTTGTCTCTCATAGTTGAAGGGTACCTATGATGAAAATTACATACCTCTCATCTTTCTAAATAGAACTGGCACAATCAGTGGCTGACTAAATGCTTTTCTGCCCCACTGTACAGGTTCATAATTTAAATGTAAAAAATTATATACAGATGCATTTAATAAAGAAACACCCAAAAGCTATCACTTATGTCACTCTGGAACAAGGCTGTGTTTTTAAAAAAAATGGGGTTAACATCTTTGTAAATGTATGTTACTTTTTTATTATTTGAAACGGCTGTAACACATTGAGTTAGAGGGAGGTAGAGGAGACCTGGTTTAACAAATTTATAATGCCTTTTGTTTTTATTTAACGTTATATTTACACCTTCTTAGGCGTACAATGCCTTCGCCAACCGAGTAAATGGCCTCAAAAAGAAACTGGACTCTCTCAAGGCAACGCTGTCTGGCCCTGAGGACTCTCCCATCCCCTCTCCCTCTGAAGATGCTCCCTCACCCACTGGCTCCGACTCGCCCTTTCTGGAAATGGAGACGTCCAGGGCCAAGGTGGATCCGGAGCTGGACGGCAAGGCTATGGATGAAGGAGAACCCCAAAATGACAACAGAGACATGGAAGACATGGACATGTCTGATGAGGAGGCCAGCACTGTTGCTGCTTCGCAGGGTGAGTTGTGGGTGTACGGCTCTGATTTACAGAAATACGTTTTTTTTTTTTTTTTTTCAACGCAAACTTGCATCATTGCTCAGAACCAAAGGAGGCTGCTTTTTTTTTTTTTTTTTTTTTTTTGCGCACATAAACCGTGTCAGACGTTTGTCTAAAAATAAGTCAACAGTGGAAAAAGTTGCTGGAAGCTAGTTTGAAGATGCAATCAAACCTGAAAAAAAAAATCAAAAATGTTTTCCGCCGCATTGTTGAAGTTGTGGTTTTATCTTTTTTTTTTTTTACACTCCTAGATGGAAAGGAAGACGAGGCATCCACGGCTGTCTCCAAGACGAAGTCAGACGCAGCATCCAAACCCCCCAACACGCCTACGAGGCCTTCAAAGGCCAGCCCGCCAGCTGTTACCACCGCAACCCCAGTGACCCCAACGTCGGCTAAAGCCACCACCGCCCCCACCGCCCCTCTGGGAGTCAACCTGGCCAAGGTGGACCTGGGAAAGATCAGCTCCATTCTCAACTCGCTTACCTCGGCCATGAAGCACACGGGTAGGTTGGGGGTGGGGGTGGGGTTGCTCACTGTCGGGTGTATGAGGCCGACCGTGTTGCAATTCACCAGATAAACAATTATGATGCAATGGAAAAGCAAAATTAACTTTCTTCGTACCCATATTTATTCTTTGCATGTTTTTCTGACTTTTTAATGACTGTGCATTAAAGCGGTCTAGTCTTCCTTTTATCCGGTTGAGTCTATTTCACAAAAACAAGTTGAACACATTAGCTGTTGACTGGTGTAACTGTGCTTTTTTCTTTTTTCCACCAACCTGTGGAATCAGGCCTGGACATGCAGACCTGTTGCATTTGTTACTGTCTTCCTTATAAGGCAACATCCTGGTATAGCTGTCTGTTTGCTCACTGGCCACTTTATTATGTACACCATGATGAACCCTAACCCTATTCTCATATTCTCTAACACTTTATTCCTTGAGAACGGCCATAATTATTGTGACGTGGATCTAACAATCTTGTCGGACACCTTCCTTCTGTGATTCTGGTACCGTTTTTACACGATGAGCAGCGGGTGCTGCAGATTTGTCTGTTGCACTTCAGGGATGCGAGTCTTTCATTCTGCCACAGTACGAAGGATTTTGATCTGGAGATTGTGGAGTAGAGTGAATTTGTCCTTTTCAGGAAGCTCATTTAAGAGTATTGAGCTTTGTGACATGGTCTGTTATGTAGCTGGAAGCAGCCTTCAGAAGATGGATGCGCTGTGGTCCCAAAAGGGATGGACATCAATGCTCACTTGAGCTTTGTTTGAACTCAAAAGACTGCTTTGGTACTAATTGGCCCAAAATGTGCCAAGAAACCATTTCAGCGACACCCTGAACTATTTATCTTAGGCAGGATGGAGCCATGCTTTAATGTTTACCCCACATCCTGACTCTCTGAATGGCCACGCTGAAATCCACTCTGATCAGACCAGAGTTTTGAGTCGGCGTGAATTGCTTCCTGATCTAGGCCATCAGAAACGGCTCCCACTGGTCTCCTGCTTCTGCTGCTCATCTGTTCTGAGTGTGAGACGTTATTTTTCATACGTTGGCTGAAAAGCGAGTTTATTTTAGCTGCTCTTGTCTTCCGTGAACCAGTTTGCCCGTTCTGACATTAAAGGGCATTTTTATCAACACGAGCAGTTCAAAGGATATTTTCTTCTTTTCTGACCATTGTCTGTTAACCTGAGAGATGGCTGCGTGAGAGAATCCCAGGAGAAACCTCCGTTTCTGAAACATTTAGCCTGTCTGGCACCAGGAGCCGCTCCATGATCCCCGCTCTGTGTCGATACTCTGTCTACTGGACTGCTTTGTATTTGCACTTCATGAAAGCCATCATTGCCCACCAGAGGTGCATAGGCTCTGCTCAAACATTTCCGTGATGTAAATAATTCTATGTTTTGTAAATATATATTTTTACTTTAATACCGTATTACCAATATGATATAGTTTCTGTTCATAAACCTTTATCTTATCTCTCCTGAACATTAAATAATGAGTTTATACCCTAGTTTTCAAATCTTAAATTTATCAAATCTGTTTTTAGAGATTTTTTTAAGCTGTAGCATGCACCTGTGATCATTATTTAGTCTGCAGCTTAGATTTCAAAGTCTGCTTTTATTTTGAAAGCGATGGCCTGGTGTTTTTTTTCCCGCTTGCTGCTTTGTTGAGCAGATGGAAGCAGGCTGATCTCAGGTAAGCAAAATTTTAGAGAAACAAGCTTCAAGAAGCTGTAACTTATTGCTAAAAAGAGATTAAACTGCGACTGAATTTTTTTGTAATTGACTAAACACAAAAAAACGCAACAGACGCTTTTGCTTTTAACACTGAAAAAGCATCAAGAATTAGTTTAAACGTTTTCTATGTTTTTGTGGATATTCTCTAATTATCATTAATATTTTATTTCAAAATAAGGTACAATTATCAACTGATTATGTCAATAGTATTTATGTTAAATATGAACACAGCTTTTGCTCATCAGTATGGTGAACTTTTTCGCATTAGGGTCTGCTCTGCTGTCAGGAGAAGATAAAAATTATGTTATAGGTTATAAAGTTTACATCTAGAATAGTTCAGAGACGCACCGTTGGGATTTTCTATGGCTGGTACCAAATTGTGATTTTCTATTAGATGTGTTATGCTTGTTCCTAAATGTTTTCCCCCCCGAAGAAGTATGGCTCATAAAGGAGGAAAATCTGTTCCAGGTTGTTCAATATATTGGTTGTAATCATACAAAAAAATTAAGGACTTACAAGATTATTCCTGTTCTTAACAGTCTGACATTTTTATACGACTCATTAAACTTGCGTATCTAAGGATAAGCTGATGGTTTATTTATAGACTAAAAACGGTGGGACGTCTAGGTTTTATTGTAGTTCATGAATTGGGGAGGTGGGGGCGGGTGTGTGTGTGTGTGTAAATCAGATTTTTTCATTCTTGTTTAATCTTATTTGATCACAAATTAGAGCCAGTCTATTGTAAATTGGCTAACTTAGAACAACCGATTGGAGCCTATAAAAAATAATTCAGCCTGTTGGTCAGGGCATCCATAGTAGCATTTACAGTTGCGTATGTGGTTGTTTGGGACATTAAACTTTGGGCTCCCTTACTGCTATACTGCCACCACAGTTCACCTAGAAACAGAAGGTGTTTTTACCAATTAGCTGTGCAAATGTACTGGTAACCATGAATCTGTCCGTCTGTCCTTGCCGTTCTCCCAGCACCTACTCCGTCTCCTCGGCCCTCTCCCGGGACCCCCACCACCCCCACCGGCCAATCAGCAGCCTCCAAAGGGACCCCGCCAAGTCCCGCTTTGGCCAGCATCCTGTCGCGTGTTGACATCACCCCTGAAGGGATACTAAACGCTCTGTCTAAAACCAACACACAAGGTTGGGCACATTTCTTACTTTTGTTTGATTAGAAATGAATAATATACAGTTTGTGTCACATTCTTATTATCTTTTTATCATCTCAAAGCAGGTTTGTCATCTCTCCTTCAAAGTGTGTCTCACACCTCCTCTGCTCCCACCAACCGAACCTCCCCAGACTCATCAGGTGTCAAAACCCCAGTGACCCCGACCACCCCGAAGACCAAACCCGTTCTGGGGAATAGCCTCAAACAAGACGAACCTGGAAGACCCAGAGACTGGGAGAAGGAGAGGCAGCTCTCTCCTCCCCCGCCTCCACCCCCTCCTCGCACTTCAGCTCCCTCTGTCTCTCCCCCCAGTTTAGAATCAAAGATCAACAGTTTCTTGCAGGGTAATCCAGGGTTTAGCCTGGCCCTGGGTGACGCCAGTCCCGACGGGGTCGACGGCACCCCGGTAAGGGACGAGGCAGCCGGCACGCCGACGCAGGACGAGATCATGGACACGCCCGGAGCCGGGCCAGAGTCCCTGGGCTCGTCTGGCGGCCATAACCTCTCGCCGACAGCCTACCGCAATGATCCGTGGGATGCTGCCGTCGCCACATCTGGAAGCAACAAAGACGGAGACTTTCACGGCTCCTCGTCCTCCTCTAGGTTTGGTGCAGGAAAAAAGAGCAGCGGCAAAGTAAATGACGAGGGGGTGACGAGGAAGCAGGTGTCGTCTTCCCCTGGCAATGACTTGAAGGGTAGGAACAGCAGGGCCGCGGGGGAGCGGAGACCCTCTGCCGGCTCCCGGAGGGCGAGCACGGGGTCCGATGATGGGGGTCTTGGTGGAAAAAAGGACAATGGGAAAGAGTTGCCAGCTGGAGATGCGAAGGAAGGTCAGTACCATCGCATTGAGACGCTGGTGTCGCCCCACACTGAAGGCGCACCGATCCAAACTGTGGGGTATTCGAACCGTCCACCTGCCGGGGAGCGCATCAAGACAGTCGAGAGCATCCGCGTGATTGGTCGAGGCTCTCGGCGAGGGGGAGGGGCTGGGAATCGGCCTGGGGCTTCGATGTGGTTTGAAGAGGAGGAATACTTGGAGGGTCAGCCTCCATCACCTCGAGTTATACCTCCTCCTATTAACATGGGTCAGGGAGGCGCTGAAGACATGAACCCCTCCATGCTTCCTCCACCACCGCCGCCTCCTCCTCCACCACACCACATCCCACATCTTCACCCTCCTCCGTCTCTTCCTCTCCCTCCTCAGACTCGGTTCCCAATGCCGTACCTGACTGAAAACATGCGGACTCCTCCTCCATCACTGCTCCAACCTCATCTTCATCCTTCATCCCCCTTTTTCACCGCTGCGCCCCCCATGCCCCGACTGCCTCCACCGCCTTCACTGCACGCCATTTCGCCTCCCCCTCCGCCTCCGCGCCCTGCTCTCCCCCACTCTGTAATGGTGGGGGGAATGCTGGTCCCTGTGGACCACGCCTTGTCTCTTCCTCCATCAGTCAGACCTGAGGGTGCAGAGCGTGGCAGGATGGGGCCCAGAGGAAGGAAGGTGACCCCACCTCCACTCATGTCATCGTTGCTAGGCGAGCCTCCCAAGCTTCCCCGTCCCGGCACAGTTAAAGAGCCTTTACTCCCTCGCCATACACCCCCTCTCCACCGCCCAGGTACGCCTGGTGTTCCTCCTCCTTTACTTGGCAGAGTAAAGGAGCCTTTGATTTTGCCTCTCCCCTCTCCTTCTCCCTCTCCCACATCCTCCACCCCCTCCCCCTCCACGCCTAATTCCCCCGCAGGAGACTCCGCTCTCTCTAAACCCCCAACCAGTCCTCCAGCGCAGCCACACAACCCGAGCGCCAACCCCGTTCCCCTCCTCAACTTACCCACTCCCCGAACCCCCATCCTCCCCACACCCATGCAGCAGAGACCCCCGCTGCGAGGCCGAAGCCCGTCTCAAGACCACCCCAGAGGCGTGTTTCACGGAGGGAAGCGAGCCGGGCCCCCGTTCCGAGGCGGCCCCTTCCACGCTCAGAAGAGGCCTTACCTGCCCCCGCGCTACTGAAGGGGTTGACTGAAGAGCTGAATGAGAAGTGCAAGCCACACGTCTAAAAGTGCAGTGTGTGTTAGCCCTGCTGGTATGAGCCCAGATATCTTTCCTCTGTTACTTAGGTTGAAGGAAACTACCTTAGGTTGTGTGTAAATAGCTGATAAAGTCTTGATGCTTCGGCTTTAGCGGCCTCTCATTTTCCACTGTACTCAGAGGTTATCAGTTACATAGTGCACAGTGTTGTCTGCTATCTTCCTTCTTTTTTTTTTTTTTTTTCTCCCACACATCAGACGCTTTACCTTGATGGCATGACCACAAGAATAAAACGACAGATAGTTGAAGCAGAAATTAAAGGATAGTTTTACGTCTCCTTCATTCTGGGGTGACTTCACCTGAGATGTCCAGAGAAAAATGCAAGAGGGACCCTAAAATCAGTAGCTCTGCTCAGGCTTACACATAAATATTACCTCCCATACTGGCCAACGTGTTTGGAAGCTTAGTATAAAAATGAGGAAAAAACAGCTTTCTTCTCTGAAGATGAAGAAAATAATTCCCAGTAGTGCTCATATAAGAAGAAAAGTACAGAAGAAAATAAGCTATTTAATGCATTTAAACTTGAGCGGGCTTGTTGCTTGCTTCTGTTTTTATCTCTTTATGTCTGGCTTCATACGAAAAGGAAAAACAAGTTCTCAGCCTCAGTGGGAATCATCACGTTTCCCGAAATGTTTAGAAGTTGTTCACCTGGAAAAATGACAGCAAACCGTTCTCCAAATTAATCTCTTTTAAAGGCGTACAGAATCCTCCACACTTGGCGGCACCATGCGGTAAAGATGTGTAAAAATTGTTAAAACTGTCGCAGCGTAATCTCACTGAAATTTGGATTAGAGGGATATTTTTTTTGCTTAGCCCCTCTTCAAAATGGGGAAGACGAGAGAACATGCATGTAAGGGCAGCTAGAAAATACCGACTCTTCCAAACTCCCCCGTGTCTACAGTCAGAAAACTAAAACTGGAACAGGGAAGATGACCCAAGCTTTTCTTGTCAGCGTACAGCGTCAGGAGGATGCTACGGGACGCCAACAGTTCAACTCATTTTAAGGCTTTTGTACACATCTTAAGCAGCGGTGCCAATAACTGGTGGGATCTGTACGCTGCAAAGCAAAAACTGGTATTTTTACATTTTGAAGTGATCTTTAGCGCTTGTTCTGATTTCCGGAGTACCTGCTGTACATATTCTTCTCTTGCTAAACCTTTTTGCATCTATCTATTCCTCCCACTGTACATTTCTACGCTTGTAAATATAAAGAGTGACTGAGTTGATATACCTTCTTTATTTTTTTTTTCTTCAAACTTGTCTTTCTACAAATGAGTCAAATTTCCCATCTTCGCTGAGAGCGAGGCCTTTGGATAAGCTTTAACCTTGGAATACTTTTTTTTTTTTTTCTTGTCTGCAGTGTTTTGCATAATTTTCTCACGGCCTCCTCTTGAGATCACTGCTCTGAAGAAAAGTGTTGGGATAATCTTCTTTTTGAGATAAACGTCCACCTGTGTCCGTGTTCAAGTTTGGTTCATAAATACACAGAGTAGCTGAAACCGAAGGGAGCATTAGTTTAATCCACACTTCCTAGGCTTTATCATGTTTTGACTAATAAAATTCAGTTTAGATTAAAAAGGAAGGGGGGGGGGGGCTTTGATTGGTTGCAATTTATTGCTTGCATTAAATCATGTTATCAGTTGGTTTGTATTTCCTTCCATTTTTCAGAAAACATTTTGTATACAGTGGTGTACCTATTCTATGGCAACCCTGGTAAAGCTATTTAAAAATCTCTACATCCCAACCTTTTTCTTTTTTTTGCAGTAGCATAATCATATACTGAAATTCCAAGTTTCATGTTCACTTCAATTACTCTGATGGTGCACATACTTTTGCTCTTACTCCTCCTTTTTCTTGGTAGGGGAGAGTTTAGTTTTAACTAAACTAAACTTACAGTGAGAGGGATATTAACCATTCCTCTTTCCACTATAGATCATTGTCTGACCAACGGTCTAGTCAAAGCCCTGGTTGAGTTTAGCCAAGTCCACATGTTTGTTTGTTTGGTTGGTTAGGACTAAAAAAAGGCTTTTCTTTGGCATTCCTTTCATATAACCAGTTGGCACATAGATGGCCTCTAATGGTTGTTATGGTCCGTGATGCTACTTATTGTTGCAGCTCTCTTACATTGGGCTTTGAATGTATTATTTTCTTAATGTTATTTTTTTTTACCTCCTAGTCCATTTCAGTAAAACAAATGGGCCTCTGAGTGACATCTACACCCCTAGGAAACAAAGTTATGGATTAATAAATTGACTGATCAACTTAAAAAATATAAAGAAAGAATAAAATGCTAAAGTTACATTTATATATTTAGGGAACATTGACAATTGTTACCAAAGTGATATTTGAAAAAAGAAAAAGCAATTTAAACTGTTTTTTTTCCCCTCATTCGGGTTATTCTCAATTTTTCAGTATAAGATTATGCAATCTGCAGGGGTGGTTCTGGTATTTATCAATATACAGGTGCCGTTGGGGGGGGAACATCTGAAATAATCAGAATCAAACTTATTTTCTTTGCTTCCTGCTTCACGTCCATTTCCCTATTTCTAGAAGCACTTTCAGCACCTCTCAGTTCAATTTAGAGAATTAGTGGGGGGCAGACAGAGCAGAGTTCCTGCTCTGCGGGGGTTGTTAACGAGACGACGTCATTGCTTCAGACACCTGATGATTGCAGATTGTTGTGCTCCAAGCCCCGTTGCTTCTTTGTCTAATCTGTTGCTTCCTCTCATTTGCAGATTGAGTTTAAATAATGTCTCACAATGCTTCACATACTGCATGAAGTCGGTGATAGGCAAGTTTTAAAATGTATCTAATCAAAGTGTTACCACGGTGTTCATAATGCCTGTTTCACGCTATTAAGATCCACTGTGTATCGTCACCTCTGCAGTTACGAGAGCTGTGAAGATAGCTTGCAGTGATTATACACTACATGGAAAATAAGCGAGGTTAATTCTTTAAATATCTGCAAGCAAACACCAAACATGGACATGTTCTGTTTTTGTCTCTGTAAATGTATTTTTCTTCTTTTCACATCAAGAAATATTGAGTTGAAAAAGGTTGAGTTTGAAAATGACTGAAGATGTACCGAAGCTGATGGTCTGTATATATTTGACGAATTTAACTGCTGTTCTCATCAATGATGCTATATCACTGGTCTTTGAGTGTCCAGTCCTTTCTGTTGTGATGAACATGCACACATTCTGCTGCAGCTATGTTGCCGTCAATACAAGCTTACCTCTTAAAGAAAATAGGCAATTTTCAGAACATTATAGCCATAGAATACAACATCAGTGCCTTTAAAAAAAAAAAAAAAAAAGCACATCTATTCTAGGCGCATGTGTAATAGTTTCACTGATTATTAATTTGATGGCACAGTTTATTGCTAAATGTAGCAACTTGTGATTTACAAAGCTCTTATTAATTTATTTTGTTTGCTTTGCAGTTTCCTGTTTAAAATATCTTACTCAAAATTATTTAAGCTTTAGTTGCACCAAAGATTTCCCCATTTAGTCACACTGCCCCATTACTCTAACTTTGCATTACTTGTAATGTTTGATGACCCTGTTGGAATTTAACTTACATTTACAAAACACCTGGACCTGATTTTAAGCAGTAAAGACCTGTTTTTATCTGCAACGACATCTTTTTGTATGTGAGTTGTCCCTGCAACTCTTTTTTTTTTTTTTTTTTTTTTTTTCTTTTGGACCGTGGCATTAATCTACGGTTAAAACCACCCTATGATTTGCCACTTGTAAAATATTCAGAAAACGTCTAATTTTCACTATTTTTAAATACACGATGCACTTTACAATCGCTCAGCTGAAAGCTCATGAAGAAGCTGAACACATGCGTTACCCATCTTGAGTTAGGAAGATGTAGGAATGTTTGACGTCACTCCTATCTTATTGGATCCCTTGTAATGCCCTAGCTCCCCCGTGTGGCAGAATGGTGGTACTTCATCTTGAAGCCAAACCTGGAGTTAAATGCTTGCCCCATAATCAGTAAGGCTTCAATAGGTGGATTACATGTAAAATATTAAATTCTTAGAGCGGACTTTTTTAGTAATAAAAAAATAGAACGCTATTGCATTTCAGTGCATGTGTAAATAAGATAATATTGGTAATCCCAGCTCGCCCGTGGTCAAAATAATAAAAAAGGGTACTGAAGCAGTAAAGTCATATGATTAGCAACATTAGTAGTGGAAGTCTTATTTTAAGGAGAAATCTGCTTTTCAATTAATGTTTCAAAGGTCTGTCTAGCTGTCAACCAAATGAATTAAAACTAGAGAAGGCAACAGCATCAGAATAGAGAAAAGCACAAGACATCTCCCTCTTGTCAGCCTTGCTACTCGCCGTGATGCAATAGGTCAGCGCATGCGTAAGAAAGTTTAGTTTAGGACGTAAAATGAATCACTAATAACGTTTAATATTTAAGCTTTTAGTAATAAGTGTTTATAGCTCCGATGTATGGCGCTCTGCATCCTGCTTTTGCCCTGTATCTATTGCCGCATATGTCGAAATGAAGGCGCGCTCTGGTGTTCAGGTCCGCGAGCGCGCACGCACTCTGCGTCACAAATCTTGTCACAGACGGACGTCGCCCATGCTCTGCTAATGTGTTTCCTGTTATGGCCGCTTGCATAGGACGAAAAGACAGACGAGATGTTTTTGTAAATGACCGTGTGAGGCAGGCGCCGTCAGGATGGCGGTGACGCAGCTGTGTAAGCTTGTCAGTAGGTCGGCGGTCCACGTGCGCAGGAGATACAGCAAGGTGCGGAGAGTTGTTATAGCAACAAGAAGCTAACTAATGCTAACGATAGCATGCAGGACAGTGTGTGTTTACTGTAGCAGTGTTCTGTCATGAGCTGCAGCTGATGTTCATCTAAAATCTTTTGAAAGAGTTTCATTTTTCTTAAGAATAGTTGCGTATTCACACATTTTTCTATATGCAAAAATATGCATAATTGTTTTTTCCCCTCTAATTTTCCTTTGGGAAAACAGAAATTTAAGAGGAATGTGTTTGATGTCAAATGTATTCAGGGACTAAATTTTATATATATATATATATATTTTTTTTATTATTTTATTTTATTTTTTTTAACTTCTCAGTCAGCTACAATGAAATTAAAAGCATACGAGGTGTTAAAGCCATTAGTTACAAAGTACTTGCATGATAATAGTTGGACTATTCTGGTATTTTGGGTAAATTGTCCCAAGCAGCAGAATATTTGAATTTCCAAGCGTTCCCTCTTTGGATTGACACTACAGAAAACATAACACTATGAGCTCTGACAGGTGAAGGGAGCAATATTAATCATCTTGTCACCTGTTAGTGGGTTGTGGATGTTAAGTAGCAGGACAACTCTCCTCAAAATAGATGTTGGATGCAGGAACAATGGGCAGCATAAGGATTTGAGCAAACTGAATTAGGTCCAGGTTGTAAAGATTAAACGAATGGGTCAGACTCTCCAACGCTGCAGCTGTTGTGGGGTGTTCCCAGTCTGTAAAAGGTGGTCCAAGAAGGGAACAGTGGTATACCAGCTGCAGCGTCACGGCCCACCTTGTCTAATCCAACAATGTTTGACTGCAGCTCATATGGTTGTATAAGTTATTGCTGGCTCTGAAAAATGTGCCAGAATATACAGTGTTTAGTTTTTATGCATAGTCAGGTTTCCCATGCTGGTCATAGTGTTACACCTGTGCGATGTATTTCATTTTTAGCTCGTGGCTATTTTCAGGAGAGCAAATTGCCTAAGTTTTATTCTTTTTTTTCCTGTCACCTTTTATTTTTTGTTTTTAATTAAAAAAATTTCTAGGATTTGAATTTTACCCTTTTCTTTGGTGCATGAAACAGTTGTGCACTAGTAGAGCCAAGTGATCTGTTGGAGCCTAGAGCTTTTTCTTCTTCTTTTCTGCCTTTTAGAGATTTGGTTGTTTGGACGTCTCAGGTGCCTCACATGCGTAGTGTTTACAGAGCTGATTGGTCTCTGAAGAAGGATCCTCATAAAGGGTCACTATAAATTAAGCAGCACACAGAGATTGACTAACTGTCGTCTGGAGTCAGCCTGAATATGTTTGATTTAACATCTCTAGCCTCACTTGTTTTACACTTTTACTACCACTATAGCTACAATTTATTGCAGACGTGTCTCTCTCTGGTTTACTTAGGCAACGTCTTTGGTCCATTTATACCAAATGAAAAATATCTGCTAAATGTATAAATTTGACAGTATCTTGGCCTTTTTAAAGTTCACTCCAAATCATTTTAATTGATAGCATTGACAGCTATTTGTGTTAATGCAAGGTTATAGGCATGGCAGGTTTCTTTGTATATCACAGTTCAGTAACAAGACAATTCAAAATGCTGTACATGAATATAACATAAGAAAAGAAAACAGGGGAAACACTGCAGATGAACTGCAGCAGCAGGTCAAGATATGACAAGTTGGACTACAAAGTAAGCAAGTAGTTTTTTAACCTTGAGTTAAAGGAACTCTGGGTTTCAGCACTTTTAGTCTTCTGGGAGTTTATTCCAGATAAGTGGAGCATAAGAACTGAATGCTGCCTCTCCGGTTCTGGTTCTTATAGCATCAGAACATGCAATAAACAAACTTGCCCTTTGGCACTGTGTGTTTGTTGGAAACATTTAGAAAGGGATGGATTTGTGTTTTCATTGCAAAGAGAGCCACTAAGTCACTTACACACTGATCTGGTTGCCTTTTATGTCCCAAAAACGACCAAATCCAAATTAGGGTGCTGAACTAATGGAGACATTTATGGTGCTGCCTGAATAGCCACCAGCACTTATTCCTGTTTCTTAAGTTGTTCTGGAAAGATTCTCCCTTGCACGTCTTTTTAGTAGTTTATACTGAGAGCCAGGATTATTAACAACTTTTTGGGTGCTGGGTCCCCTCTTGGTCTGGAACGGTTTTTCCAATTTTGGATAAGAACAAAACGATTGTAGTTCAAAATCTTTGTATTTCAGGACTTTATTCCTTCTCTTGTAGGGCTGGGCAATAAATCGATTAAATCGATTGATTGGAATTTGCAACTCCTTAAAATTTAATTTTAGAAAATAAAGATTTATTTATTTATATATATATATTTTTGCCAATGCACTCTCTTGGGCTAACGTGAAACTTTTCACTACTTAGATTCTGAAAGGGGAAATCGTTTTGGTAATAGCATGCAATGTTGAATATATGCGTTTAGGAAAATATATTGTCAAAATACTCCAAAGAAGAACCCTTTTTACCCTAAGATGAGGCACTTTAACATATTCATTTACTTATTTTTTTAAGTTGGTGTGAAGTGACACAAGCGAAGTCTGTCCTTAGATGTATAACACTGCTAACAGCAAACATTTTGTGTTATATTTTCATTATTTACTATGGCGGGGCCTGCCATCTTGTTTCATACGCAGGTTTTAAATCTTAGAATAGTTGCACTTTGAATTCAGATCAACTCCCGAAAGAGATTATTGAAATAAAAATAAGATTTTAGAAATATTTTCAGCTATTTTCTCTGAACAAAAGGAAAGTAAATAGACTAATCGCATTCTGTAAAAAAAAAAGAGAAATCGGATATTTTATTTTTAGGCCATATCGCACAGCCTTATCCTTTTGTCTAAAGGTCCATTTGCACCATCTATTATTACTACTTATTCCTATTTTAGTTTGGTCTCTCCTTCTATGCTTAAACTATTCTTTCTTCTGCCCTCTACTTATTTCTTTATTCTGCCCTTCAGTTATTCCTTTTCTACTGTGTTTTGCTTCCTCCCGCACTTCAATTTTTGTTCCTTTCTTTTCTCCTTTAATATTATAATACCTTTTATTTGTAATGCACTTTACATTTAAAAAGAAAACCTCAAAGTGTTACAAGTGAGATTATCAGGCGGATGAAAACACCAATGTATAAATAGTGCAACATAATTATTGTGTAGGGTTACAATTCATAAGTTCTGCTAAAAAGAAATGTTTTAAGTCTCAATAAGTTTGTGGTTCTCTCAGATGGTCAGGGAGGACATTCCACGTCCGGGGATCGGCCGAGCAAAAAAGTTATTTTCCTCTCTGTTGTTCTTTCTGACCCTCCATCCTTTCATTCCTCTTTTCATGTTTCTTTTTATTTTATCCTTTTGTTTTTTTCTTCCTCCTTTCTGTCAGTTGTTCTCCCTTCATTTTGTCCTTTATTTTTCCCCTTTCATTCCCTTCTTTTCAGATATCTGGGTCATCTATGGCGAATGTTCAAAGCCGTTCACCGTGGATAAATCTGCCAAATATCCATCAGTGTTTAATTATAATGGCATAACAACACAGATATTAAAGTCTAGAACTATGAAATAAAAAATGTGTTGCATCCCTGTGAGGTCCTTTCCTCATTGGTTAGACATGACATTTCAGATTTCACTGATTGAATAAAATCTGGTGGTACCAGAATTTCTCATTTGTACCACTAGAGGAAGCCTGAGGACCGTCAATGATTTGAGGACCACCGTTGGGAGAGTCGTCATTGACATTACCGGAAGTTCTCTAGTTGGCAGGGAGGAGCAGAAACAAATAAAATACAATTATTGTAACTTATTGTCCTCCTGTGTTTATCCGAAACACATTAGCCTCATAAAATATTCATCTTTCGAGTAGAACAGGACATTTAAAATGGGTTCCTGTTACAACAACATAGCTTTAGGCTGGCATTTATAGCTGAAAAGACAAATTACTGGTTATATTAATGACAGTTAAAGTTTTTCAGACTTTAATCATGATACATTTTTGTAGACCTCTGTGCCTTCCTTTTGATATCTTGTTTTCCATCATTCCTCTCCAGCTTCAGTTGTCTCCAGCCTTATCTGAGCGCCTGCGAGTTTTTGAGTCTCTCAGGGAACAACGAGGCAAGAAGAGGAGACCTGAAGTTGTAGAAAAGCCCCTCTCCATCCACATAACTAGTGGACAAACTGTGAAGGGAACAGCAGGAGTAACCACGCCCCTTCTTGTTGCACAGAGTCTCAGGTAAATGCATAAGATATGCACCAATGTATTGTATGTCTGCTGGTGAAATGCTTTAAGTCAAAGTTTGACTGCAGGGCGAAAGGAGCCCTGGTGAGTAAGGTGAATGGGGAGCTGTGGGAGCTGGGCCGCCCTCTAGAGGCAGACTGTGAACTGCAGCTTCTTGGGTTTAACACAGCTGAAGGAAAACAGGTATGTGTTTTTTTTTTTTTTTTCAATTGTCTTCTTAATTTCCCGCCTCAGCTACGTTTCTTTTTCCCCTGATTATCCGTGAAACAAAAATTTAACCCGCTGTACAAGAACTCAATAACTTTTCTAACCTGTTTTTACTGACTGCTTTAGTTATCTAGAAGGCAATTTATGTATCGAACCTTGAAATTTTTCTGAGCTCAAACGTAAAATGGATAGTACTGTACATGTAAAAAAAAAATTCTTGATGTAATTTTTATATTGCTCGTAAAGAATCCTTTTTAATGATTTTTTTAAAATTTAATGTTAAACCCTCTGGATCTTCATTGAGGGGGCGTTGAGTGATTAATTCACGTAACGCAGAAATTCATATCGTGCGCAAAACGACTGATATCTTGAGTTTTTGGAATCTTGTCCAACCTAAAGACTATTTGCACGCTGTAAGCTTCTCAGGGAGCATGTTGGTCTTTTTTTTTTTAAGTGTGAAAATAGTATTTCTTGTTTGTCTGCATGTTATGTTATCTGTGTGCATCCTGAGCCGGTGTCCTTCTAAAAAAAAAAAAAAAAAAGAAATCTCACTGCGGTAACACATGGTGACAATAAAGATTCATGATTCTTGATCTCTGGTCCTAATTCGCTCAGTAACGCCTCTTATTTACAGGCGGCATGGCGGACAGGAGCGTGTGTCCTTGGGGGGGTGTTGGAGGGGGTGTTTGGTGCAGAGGTGTGCAGGGAAGGAGCGTCGGAGCTCGGACTTTTCTGTGACCACGTCTTGAGCAGCAGGTGACGTATTTGCTTGAAAAGGAACAAACTTTGTTCTTCATAAACATGTCGGTTCTGGTTCAGCCTCACTCGCTGAGCTAAGTTAGACATTATCTCTCAAATTAATTTTCTTGGAATCAATGTTTTACTTATTCGTACATATATCTGTTACATCTGTATTTCTTATTTTAAGTGTCATTACCCACTTCTAATACTGAGGGTTCCCATGCCGTCCTGAAAAGTACGGAGTTTGATTACAGGTCTGCATAAGTATGGAACATTTTAAAATCAGCATTGAAAAAAAGACTGACTTTTCGAACTTCTAATTTTCTTATCTAAAAGATAAAAAGATTGATACATCATGAAAAGCTGTTCTTCCAGTCGAAGAGAGCCAAGATACACTTGAACATGAGTTCAGTGTTATTGTGCCATCATGGACTCCGGGAAGCGCAAAGCTAAAAGAAAATATGAAGAGAAGCATAAATGATTTTTATCGGAATGGGAGGAATGTTTTACATTTTTCTGTTGAAGGAGATGGAAAACCCCGCTGCTTGCTATGCGAGACATCTTAAAGGATCACAACTAAAATAAATAACATTTCATCATATGCTATGGAGTTTCTAAAAGGCACTGAACTTCACAAGAACAGGATTAACATTTTAAAACGTCAAACAGAAAAGCAGCCTTGGGTTAAAAAATAAATACAAAGCACCCAGGGACTGTCACCTGTCAATTATTTAAAAAATGTGGATTTTGCTGTGCAGCTTTTTGCAATGCTGCTGGATTTTATTCAGGCTTTTGATGCTGAGGAGGTTGGCCACCCCTAGCCTATAAGATGATAAACTAACGGGAAAATCTAAACGAAATTAGTCTGGGAAAGTATGAACTTTTGAAGTTGAGTCCTACTGAGTTTGTCATTTCTTCCACAGTTCCCTATCACTAAGTGATGTGGAGGCAAAATGTAAGGAGGCTGCAGCGCTCCGACTCCCTTTGTTCAGACTGGACCTGAACACAGCAGAGCTTCGTGAACTTTTTCAGGTCAGTCGGACTTGCTATGTGTTTCACAATATCCTCATGTGGGACCTTAACATTTGTACTGTAAATAACTACGTTTGTCCTTCATCAGGCACAAACAAATGGTATCAGTGGAGGTTTAAACCCAGCATCACTTAAAGACCATCTAATACTGTAATTCCTTTATATCACTCTGCACAACCTGAAAAATGGGATTTCTGCTGCAACTTAAGACGTGTTGAATTTTAAGGCCCATTCACATTTTCCATATGAGGTCCTAAATGACATTTTGTTGCGTCTTAAATTCTTTTCCATTCATTCTTTATTTCACACAGCAGCGGCATTTATTGCTTTCATGTTTTGTAGTTCTGGGGAATGTAGAGTTTGCTATGAAACAGGGAATGATGCAGCGTTGCAAGCAGCTCTGTTTTTTTTTTTTTTTTTTTTAAGGGAATTAAGATCAAAGAGAAAACTCAAGCTCACTTTTAAACTGTCAAAATGTGTTCTGCAACATTTCAGTCAAAGGCATTCATTTGATAAACACGTTGCAGAGATAAGAACCCTGCACGATTAGGAAGTGGTTCTAAGTGTTATGCCAACTGTGGCATAGCATCAGACGGTGCAGGAAACACGGCATCAAAAACTAACGCTTCACCTTTTAAATTCAGATCATCTCATAGGTACTAATATTCAGTTCATCGTGTCCAAGGACTTATCACCTTGTTATATATGATGGCGTTCAGTAGCACAAAACCTCAGTGAGAAAACACCGTGCTGGGCATCACGAAAGTGCACTACCACAGGATAAGTCCCATCATTTCTGCATATTTTATGGTAACTCACCCTTTAGTGTGGGTTCACTTTTAGTCCCCCCCTCTTTTTACTCTTTATCTGCTCTCACTTGGAGCAGATATTCTTCGAACGTATGCCGTCTCTTTTCACTTTTATGCAGATGATTGCCAGATTTATGTGCCGCTTAAGTGTTGGATTCAGAGGTCCTAACTCTGTTTGGACCCCTGAATTGTTTTACCCAGCCGACTCATTATATTTAGCAGGACCAGTTAAATCAAATGTATCATTTGATTTAGTTTTAAAGGATTGGAAAAGTGACAGCTGGAGATAAGAGCGGATGGCTTTAAATTTAGTTTTATTTTGATGGAGAGCAATAAAGACGAGCGTGATGGCATTGGGTGACCTGGGGTCTTCTGGTCAGTTTCTGAAGCTGACAAACACAAATATCGGCTTTAAAATGGACATTCTGCTTATATTTGACAATCCATTTCTTTTACTTTGGAAACTGACCAAGATAAAGTTCATGCTTACAAAGAAGCGCCTGCAGAGCCACGCAGCTGGATTACTGTAACAAACACGTCTTTTCTCTCTGACTTTTGATACTTTGTATGGTGTCGGTGTTCTCAGGTCATTAATCTCAAATCTTGTTGGCTGTATCGGTGTCATCTGTATTTTGCTTTTATCTGTACCGCACTTTGGTCTCTGTGTTTGTTCGAAGAGCTTTATAAATAAAGTTGGATTGGAGAAACAAAGTTTATGAGAGTTCGGAGGCAGAAATCCAGCAACTCGTCTACATGTTTTAAATACCTTCACCCTGGATGCAGTTTTTTTAAGTACGCTTAAACACTTTGTTCTCTCCAGTTGCATTTACTGCCGTTTGTTCCTGGCTGAGCAGCAGGAGAACGGTTGAGAACTAACATTTTAGTTCTCCAAGTCTAACTTTTTAAACACTATTCTGCACCGAAACTAAGTCATCATTTCATTACTCAGCCCTGGTAGTCTTGTATTTGTGATAATTTCTGTTCCAATAATTTCTCCCAGAGCTGATTAACATTGTCACTTGGATTATTACATTATTAGTCTTATGTATCTGTGTTTTTATTTGTGTGTGTCATAGGACAGTAAACTAAGGCTGCAGCTTGTTGAGGAGCAGACCGACAGCTCCACTGCCACCGTCTACAGGCATGTATGCGTATTAACCTGCTTTGTAGTTCACGGTGACAACGAGAGTCTGACCTGCTGCTGTCCTCGGTGTGTTTCAGGTGTGGGGACAGTTTAGCGGTGTGTAATGGGCCCCTCCTCCCACACACGGGCTTCCTCAAGGTCTTCAAGATGTTCCAGGTGCGTGGCTGTTTCTCTGTCTTCTCCTCGCCTTAATGTTTGCTCAGCTGCTCTCAAATTATGTTTATTTCCTTCTAGCTCCAAGGTGGGTAACCGGCCCCCTGAGAGCCAAACACCGTTTTCCCTTTTTATAGCTCTGCCCTTTTCTTAATGCCTCCAACAAGATGATTGAGAGTTTTATGTCCCGCTGTAATCAAATAACACATGAACTGTAGCTGTTATTTGGAGCCATTTGGCTCCTCTTTTAATGCGTAAATGCAACTTTCCACTTCTCACTGCTTCCTGCGTCTGGTTGGACACTGGGCTGTCACCGGGCAGACTGCGATCCCAGAGCAGCATCAGGCTGGAAATATTGGTGGCAGGATGTTGTGTTTGCCAGAGGCCGTATTCCTGTTCCAAGCTCAAACACAATGCTTTCCATCAGATAAATATCGCTCTCCTCTGTTCCTTCTTTTTTTGCCTGCCTGTCACTTTCCTTTCCTCTGTTGCCATCTGTTTGTTCGCTCGCTCACTATCTTCTCTCTCCTGTCATTGTCCCCTCCACGCCGCTGCTGTGTCATGCCAGCTGTCCTCCGTCACCCTGTCCAGCCAGACAGAGTCTGCCGGGTTGACGCGTCTGCTAGGAGCGGCGTTTCCAGGAGAAAAGGACAGGGAGGAGTGGGAGAGGGAGCAGGAGGAGGCGAGGAGGAGAGACCACAGGCGTATTGGAACAGTAAGATGAGAGGTGCATTACATAATCATAAAATCAGGTCCCCCCCCCTCATCGCTGATTAGATTGGATGTCTTTGCACAGGACCAGGAGCTGTTCTTCTTCAATGACGTGAGCCCGGGCAGCTGCTTCTTCCTGCCAAAAGGAGCCCACATCTACAACACGCTCACTGACTTTATTAAGGTGCTCCTCAGTTCATACATTTTTAAACTACTTATAGCTTGAAATATCAGCCGTCCTTGATAACCCGGCTGACTCATTATATTTAGCTGGACCAATTAAATCAAATGTATCATTTTATGTAGCTTTAAAGGATTGGAAAAGTCATTTTATTCTAGTTGATTTAATCGATCTTTATTTCGATAGTTTTCTTTAAAGAAAAGTAGTCCATAAGTATTCTGTATGTACATTAATAATAGTAACAGTGATGCCTTAAATGTAGGATTTTATATTTGTATTTAGTGATCGGCTCTCTGACCAGCCTCGTCCCTCTGGTGCAAATATACTATTAACTTTATGGCCAATGTCTTGAGTTTACAGTGAACAGGTTTCATATGTAGCGTTATCGGAGCGACAATAGTTGTAGTAAATAAGAATGTTTGTTAAAAATTAGAAGCCATTCAATGTTTTTGAATGGCTTCTAATTCTTAACAAAACCCTTTCTGGGAGTAACTTTAAAGCCCCAGTGTGTAAGATTTTCATACCACCATCTGGTGGTGTGCTAAATGAATTACAAACGACCTCGCCATTAAGTGCCTGGTAGCTACTACGGAAGCCTCAGAGTATGATAAGTGTGACAGTGTCAACATGTCCTCCATGTATTAGCTACTGCTAATAGCTGAGGTCATCGTGTAATATGGTCTTTGGCTCTGTTCCCAAGTCCGCTTGTTTCTTTTCTAAAGTCGCTTGTAAGTTCCATGAGTCGTGTTTTTCGGGCTCGCTTCTAGACGTGCAGTCGCTCATTTGGGCTCTAAAGAAGCGACTATAAACACAAGTAGAGACCCAGTTTTGCTGCTGCGCTACAGACAGTGAACGGGGCTGATATCCCTCCGCCGCTTCGCGTACACACTCCCTGGGAGGGAGAGGGAGACGAACAAATGAGCCATCTCTGCCTGCCGGGAGGACAGAGTAGCTGCTGGACTACGCTGCCCTGTTTCTAACATAACATCAAAATAAACTTCACTGTTATATTAAATTAATAATAGCTCTCATTTCCTCCCAGTTATTACTACTTTTTATCTATCTCTAATAGATGACCCCATGTTTTATTGGCAGATGCCAAAAAAAACAAGAAATTGTTGGATGTTTTGAACCAAACTAGACTCTGAAAACGCTGTTTTTAAATAGAGGCTTGCGGTCCATCGTCAAAATAATTCGGCAGAGGATTTCTTTAATAAGCATTATGTTAAATTATGTTTTTTGCAGGGATTTAATTTTAGCTTTAATAATATCATCTTTAGGCCTTTAGAAAGTTTATGTTTTAATTGGTAGATTTGCAGTACATGAAAAAGATTTTATCACCAAGTGGAAAATAATAAATGGTAGTCAGAAATGTCAAATGGACACTTATTGGTCCATTTATTTTAAAGGTATTTCAAGACTTCCCACCTTATATACACCACTTGTTCCAATTTTTTGCAATTTGCGAAAACACAAGTTATGTAGTTATGCCAAAATGATTTTGCAAGAACTAAAAAAAAAAAAAAAGCATGGTACCCCGGAGGGGTTATTAAGTTACAGAGTCCACTTTCTCTTTTTTTGCATTTCTTACGTTGAAATCATGATGGTCTTAAAAGGTTCTTTTAATGCTTCAACATAACCTACTGAAACTCGCAGAAAACCCAATAGAGGAGGGTCACCTTTAAAAGGCGACCGCTCTGCACATGAAAACCTTCTACAGACATCAGTTTGTTACATCTGGCTCAATGATTTGAGACATTTTAGACAACAAAGACCAAACTTTTATAAAATCTATTAAAATCTTTGTCCTCCTGCAGGATGGATTCAGCTTCTCAATTCTTTGCTGTAAATGTTTAGAAATTAGAATTGAAGCTGTAACAATCGTGCATATTTAGGCTGCTAACTTGACCAAAAAATGGCCTTAATACAGTTTTGCTAAATCTAAACACTAAACATGCCTTTATTTTGTTTGTACAAACTCCAAAAAAGGACCCAAGCTGGATTAATATAACCAGAAACTGGGGGCTTTTGATGCTGCCGGTCTCTCCTGTGGACGGCTTTCTCCCGGTAACGTGTTCAGGTTATGATCCTGACGATTTATGAGCCTGCGTGTCGGCGGTCAGGATGTTAGTCTTGGTTTAATAATGGCGCTGTTGTGACAGCTCGACCTGCTGCTTCCCTCATTGTTGCTCACATCCTTCCCTTTCCGACCCCTCGCAGAGTGAGTACCAAAGGCGAGGCTTCAGCGAGGTCGTGACCCCGACTCTTTATAGCAGCGCTTTATGGGAGCGCTCGGGCCACTGGGAGCACTACGGCGAGAACATGTTCACCGTGACCTCGGAGGGCTCTCAGACCTTCGCGCTGAAGCCCATGAACTGTCCTGCGCACTGGTAAAAGCAGAAACACACACGTTTGCCTACGCGTGGGCGTCTCCACCGTAACTGACTCCTCTCTGTTGGGTTTAGTCTCATGTTCGAGCGGCGGGTCCGCTCGTGGCGGGAGCTTCCTCTGCGCTGGGCCGACTTCGGGGCGCTGCATCGTAACGAGCTCTCTGGAGCTCTGGGAGGTCTGACCCGCGTCCGGAGGTTCTGCCAGGACGACGCTCACATTTTCTGCACGCCGGAGCAGGTAGAGCACTCCCGGAGGAGGGGGGGGGAAAGACGCAGGTTTTTGTTGTCCTCTATTTAAACCTGTCTGTGGAGGTGCTCAAAGCACACTGACACTGTAAAGGACACATGTGGCCCGATGATTAGATGGGCTGTAGAAATGACCTCCGAGACATTCCAGGAGGCCTCAGCCGGGATGAATGTGAGTCTTTGTCCCGACCTAACATGATACCTCCCCATGTGTGGCGCTGCAGCTGTACAGTCATCCCGATCCGCTGCATGTCACATCCGTTCTCCGGCTCTTTGTTTGCACCCCAGTAATTCCCAGAGATCACTATCACGTGATAATCACGGGCCTCTGAGATGCTAATTCAATCTTAGACGCACTCTTCCTACCTGGGCAGGAATTTAACCCTTTGGACCCTTCTGTCCTAACTCTGTTGTGTTGTACGCCTCTGTCCTCCCGTTGCCTCCGTCCCACCACCGTTTACCTCTGTCTCCCCAGCTGGAACAGGAGATTGTGGCTTGTTTGGACTTTGTTCGGAGCGTCTATCAAGTGTTTGGGTTTTCCTTCCACTGCTTGCTCTCCACACGTCCTGCTCCGTGCCTGGGGGAGCCTGAACAGTGGGACCACGCCGAGCAGGCAAGCACACACTTTCACACACTCTTAAAGGCGCTCTAGGCCAGAATAAGTCCCAGGTAGGGGGGGAGGGGGGTTTCCACCAAAGCAGCTTAACCACTGATTCTGTATAATAACCTGTTTACTGTAGAGCAAACTCTAATGCACTTCTTCGCTTCATTTTTAATGTTTTATCAGTCTTTATTTTTTTATTTTCCTGCAGGATAACAGTGCAGGGAGTCACTTTAACTACCCAGGTCACATTATTAATCTCAGTATCCCTGCAAACACACCACCTAACATCACCAGCTTCATTTATTTATGCAATCTGATCGATTCTAGCAGGACAGAGAACAGCTAAAACCCAACGCTTAGAGAACAGTTTATTATTTATAATACTAAGAGAGCGATGAGTTTAAGAACCCAGCTGGAAATGGTTGTTGGTGAATTTGGTGAAAAACAGCAGCTGGGGGCTGCTATGATTGGTTATATCAACAGAGCTCACGTTATACCTGTACTAATTAGACCTTTTGTTACTGTTGAAGCTGTTTTTACCAGTTTATGGATTTAAATTGGGCAGAACAAAGAGTTTTAAACTTCTTGCTCACATTGTGATTGGCTGTTTGTCTCCTTGAGCCCGCCTCCAGCTGCCGGTGAAAGTGCTTCTCTCCTCTGCTGCAGGTCAAAGTTGGTGCTTAAAAAAGAACCAGATTTTCTCACCCAGAGCTTTAGAAATAAATAAACAAAGAACCGGTGTAGAACCAGCACCAGTTTTTAGCCCTGGAGCCGGTTTGGTTTGGCAGAAAAAACCCAGATAGGAACGTTGTGTGTTTATCCTGCATGTAGCAGACATTTCATTGCATCTTTTTAGAGAATAAGTGTCTGGGATGAATACTACTCACCAACTAGTCACACACGGCCAATTATCCACCTCATATCTGCTCTGTGGATGTACATGTGTGGATGTACATGCATGAATCCCCACGGTTGCCTTTTAAAGAGGCTCTGTGGCCGTTTAATTCAGTTCATTGTAATCATGGTTCTGGGCTCCCACAGCTCCTTCGCTCAGGAAGGCCAAATGGGGATCATAATTAATCTTCTGTAAGCTCTCCTATGCCTCCTCACCTCCGGCGCTGTCTCGTGTGTTTGTGTCTGAGCAGCAGTTGGAGAAGAGTCTGCAGCAGTTCGGGGAACGTTGGGAGCTGAACCCTGGAGACGGAGCTTTCTACGGGCCAAAGGTCAGCGGGTGGGGGGGGTGAAATGTGCAAACATCCACTGACGGCAGCGAAAACTGTGGATCCGGCGATTAAGATCGTTCTTAGCCAATTCAGATTAAGACGTAGAACGGTTTGCGTAGTTTTGCAACGCTGAGGTACATTGATGAAACACGAAGAAGCTTTCCAGGCTCACGTAGAGAAATAAATGTCCGAATGGAAGACGCCTCTCTGCAGAAAATACACATAGCCCCTGAAATTAAGCACTTTATAATCAATATTATGATAGCAGTCTAAGGTTGAGTTCAGGCTTTTAATAAATATTATTAAAAGTTTACATTGGGTAAAGGGTGATATTACTGTAAATCTGCAGGGCTGTGTGGAGGTTAGGGTGCTAAGCTCTTGTGATTGGTTGAATGTTCTCTGCTTCCTGGTTTATATTGTTAACTTTAACTGTGATGGATTTTAAATCCGAATCGGCTTTATTGGCCAAGACTCTGCACACAAACAAGGAATTTAACTAGTTTCAGCGCTCACAGCCTAAAAAACATTTAGATGTATAAACTTTAGAGTAAATAAAGGATAAAAGAAGAACAAGCATGTAACTGTATGTGGGGGTACAGGCATTCTTTATATAAAGAACAAGAAAAAAAACGTCCTTGTCCTTGTTTTGTTTCACAGCGGTGTAACTTACTGCTCAGGCTGTGAGGCGTTCATTGTATTTATCAGATGGAGAAACTGTCTCTGTGGCGCCTGGTTTTTGTAAACAGCGCTCTGTAGCGTCAGCCTGAAGGTAAAGGTCTGAACAGTTTGTGTCCAGGATGTGTGGGGTCTGCAGCAATGTGAGCTATGCTCTTCTTAACCCTTGACCTGCTTGCTCTCTACGTCTCTACGCTTGCACCTTTTGAAGAGTTTTGAGTGATTTTATACAAGTTATAGAGGAAAATGAAACCCCAGTAATTGTTTTGTTGCTAGAATTCAAAGGTTATCTTCTCCAGATGAGCCTCGTTTCCAATCTCTGATGTTCAGTTAATCTGCTTTAGGTTCAGATCGATGCAACCAATTTAAAATCTTACAGATCTTCATAAAGTTTGAGTGATTTTTACCAATGTTTCACAGTTTTCTGCTCAGTGTGGAGCGTTCTTTCCCATTAGAGCTGCAGGTATGCTCCAGGTTCTGTACAGAGAAAATTTAAGATCCAAACGGTCACATCAGTAAAAACTAAAGATGACTGCTGAGTTTTAGGTAGAAATGGGCTCTACTTCCTTTCAGATGACACCGATTTTTAGTGCAACTGAATGTTGGCCTTAGGTAGACATGAGAGAGTAGGAGGTAAGTCGGGTCAGGTAGGAGGTAGAGACACACAGCCTTACACCCTCAAACACACATTCCTCCCGGCTGCCTGGCGAGGCCATGCCGGCCACAGCTAGAAACTGCAGCTTCTCCCTGAAACCAGTTTGTAACCAGCTCAGGCCACAAAAATGTGCTTTGGACCTGATCTGTGGTGTCAAAGAGCTCTAAAGTGAGTCCAGACACCAAGAATCTCTGCTCCGTTTCATCTCAGATCGACATCCAGATTAAAGATGCTATTGGCCGACAACATCAGTGTGCCACAATCCAGCTCGACTTCCAGCTGCCCATCAGATTCAGCCTTCAGTATGTCGGGTGAGTCGGTTCAGATCTGCTGCGTTTGGCCCTCGCTCGCTGAAACATTCCTGCATCTGTGCTGCTTTAAACCTCCAATGTTCTGCCATCTCTTATCTTTTTTTATGTAAACTCGCATGCTCATCTGTAACGGCCCGTTATATAACATCCTAAGAGGTGCCTAATTTAGTCGTGAATGATGCATTTATAATCTAGTAATCTTACTCTCTTATTCTTCTTCTAATCTCCGTTTACTTCTTGTTAATCTCCTTCCATCACTCGTCAAAGATCCTATTGCAGCTCAGATGTTTGTCGTGATTTATTCGATTTTCTGACAACAAAAGAGTGAAGAAACAAAGAAGTCTGAGGGCTGTTTGTTTAGCTGCTTTAGCAGATATTGATACCCTTTTAGAAAGAAATCCTTAACATGGCCGGCCTCATCGATTTGCACTGTGACCTAATCATCTTTTAACGTGTCTCAGACGAGACGGACAGCTGCACCGACCAGTGATGATCCACCGGGCCGTCCTCGGGTCGCTGGAGAGAATGATCGCTATACTGGCTGAAAACTTTGGAGGCAAATGGTGATAAGCGTATTATTTCTATCGGGCTGATACGTTACAAAACACTGTTTTTACAGCTACATCTCAGTATATTAGCATATTCTAAAATGTATATATGACAGTAATTAATTTCATAAAGTATACTTGTATAATATATAGGTTTAATGCATCTGAAGTTATGTATTTAAAGTGTTTCTCTGTTTATTTTGATGATTTGGACTTAAATCTATGACCATAATGTTTATAATGTTGAAATTATTTTAATTGGTTTATGTAATATTCAAATTTTCAAATAAAGTATTTTTTTTTATTGAGGAGTCAAGAGTTAAAATATAATACTCTGGGTGTTTTGGATCTGCCTAATATGGGTTTTATCTCTTGACTAAATTTACATTTGGATTATACTCCTGGCGAAGCAGGTTTATATGTGTAGCGCTGTCATATACAGTGTAATTGAGCTTTACAAGAAAAAATGAACAGAAAGAACACAAATGCATCAAAAACTGGAAACAAAGTATCACATAAAGGCATTTAGGTTAAAAAAAAGCTAAAACACAATCTTGTAATTTATTGAGATCTGCATGACGAGCAAAACTCCTCATCTTCCTCTTCGTGTCCCAACTAGGCCTCTGTGGTTGTCTCCGGCGCAGATCAGGGTGATTCCTGTAGGGGGCAACAGTGAGTCGTACGGCCGGCAGGTCAGTGTTTGGTGGAAAAATGCCAACAAAGCGTTCTTTGTCTTTTTTTCTTTTTTTCCAGCGTGATTAATTTGTTAATATGTGAAGCTTTTAAGAGATAAAATCTTAACAGGAAGACTTGTCCCCTCCTGTTAAGGTGGTCGAGCAGTTCCACGAAGCTGGCTTCATGGTGGATTTAGACGACGACCCGGGTACAACCTTAAATAAGAAGATCCGCTCCGCTCAGCTGGCCCAGTACAACTACATATTTGGTAAAGATGAATAACGAAAGCAGCCAATTAAAGCTGCCTATATAAATGTTTTTTTCCCCCACTTTTGCTCCATCTCCTGCTTCTTCCTCCCTTATATCAATGTTAACATATTTGAGCGTCTGCTTTTTTTTCTCTCTGTTGCATTGCAGTGGTGGGCGATAAGGAGCGTGAGAGTGGAGCAGTGAATGTTAGGAGCAGAGGGGGTAAACAGCTGGGCAGCAGGCAAACGGAGGAGGTGCTGAGGTCCCTCATACATCTACGAGACACCAGGAGCAACCAGAACGACTTTTAATGGAATAAATCATGGCTTCATGCTCCGTTTTGTTACCTTTTGCTTGTTTTGTGAATGTGAACGCTATCGGTTATAATAAAAGTACATAAACATTGATGTTTATGCTGTTAGCGATGTCTTTTAATGGAACGGGATGATAAATCTGTACCCAAAAATGTACAGAGGGGAGTTTTATGGCTATTTAAAGGTCATTATCGGTCTGACCATCTACATTACTCAGCTGCAGATGCTATTTGTTCTCTAAAAGCCATTAAATATGCAGACGTTCGCCCTGCATAGGTTTATGAAGACGCGAGAGCAGAAAACCAGGCATGCCTTTAAAAGACTGTTGGGGAGAGAGAGGACACACGGATGGGGCTTTGACTAAAATAGGAAAGGTGGACGTGGAGTCAGACCCGTGTGTTTTTATGTGTTTAGTGGAAACGGATAAGTCAAGGTAAAGGTCAAAGGGATTGGACGCTTTTCCTCCTAATTGTGAGGGGGCAACAGGATGGAAAAAGACAAAAGTCAAAACAGTGACACCGAGGCAAAGAGGACGATGTGGTGAAGATCTGGGCTTTGGAAGAACCTGATCCATCTGTCTTACAGATTTCTAAATGGCATTTGCAGTTATTTCTAAAGTCAGATTCAAACTAGTAAAAAACATTCGTAGCAAGTAATCGCCAGGCTTTTTAAGATCATAAAACAGAATTTTTGTTACATAAGGCACTGAAAAAAGAAAAAAAAAAGGCAATTTTCATATCCTACGACTGGTGTTGATTTGGCAACGTATTGATGTTTGGTGACCAGACAATGTTTGGCATCTTAGTTCTTTAAGTAGGGCCGGGCGATATGGACCAAGATTATCTTGATATATTTGGGATGAAAACAGATTTGATATTTATCTTGATATGATTTTCTTATAAAGTAATTATAAAAAGGCATCTCTAAATCAAAGCTTTATCTCAAATGTGTCACAGGCACAATTTCTAACAAACAGCTGTAGATAAATGAGGAAAGGTTGAAATATGACCTACTGGAATACATTAAAGTATAATTCTAACACAACATAGACCTCGATATAAACAATATAATCTCATTTTATATCCCTTTCAAAAAAATATTTTTAAAATCTCCATATATTGCCCACCCTATCAGCAAGTCAAACATTTCATATTAGCAAAAAATGTAAAGAGCAGAATTAGTTGGCTAGAAAATTGATCCTTTTACAGGTTTTGAGTCAAGAACCAGTGAGAGATTTTGACCTGATGATGATGATGGAGGAAATATCCTGATCTTAAAAGGTTTGTTTTCATTAGCTGTAACCTGAAATTCATAATTAACAGAAATAAGGGCCTGCAGATCTCAGTTTGTGTAATTGTGTTTCACTTCAATTATCTAAACTAGCACAGCACATGGTGTCACATTATTTTTTATTTTATTGCATAAACTGTGTTTCTATTATGGCAAATGATCATTGTGGTAGAAAAAAACTACTGTGGCTCAATTTAACAGAAAAACCTCACTTATAATGTAACTTTTTTACAGCATTTTTAAGCAGGTTTGAAATGAGTTGGAAGATGAATTTTAAAAAGCTGCCATTCTTGATAACATTCCGATTTTGCTGAATTATTAGTTTATTTTTCTATTGTATCTTTTAATTTCATCCATTGTGTTCAAACAAAAGCAAATATTCTAAACTCTTGAGTGAAAGGGAGCAGAAAGAATAATCTTATTTGCCCCCTTTACCTAAAGCTATACATTTACAAAGAACTTAATAAACAGCGACAACACAATAAGCATCGGAATATAACAAGATCAAGGATAATTAAAAAAAATGTCCTCCAAAACTGATTTATTTTCTTTATACTCTTAAAATATTTGACATGATTATTTACTTTGCATTACAATTTGGCAAAACTGTCATTCACTCAGCATACCAGCTTTTATTGTCCTTTTAATTGTAAATATTGATTGTAATTCTTTGGTTTCTTTGTTCAGATTGTCCCATAAACTGATTCCTTTCACAAAAACACCACTTTTGTTCTAAATTTGTTTTGTTTTTTGAATCTCAGTTCCTTTTAAATCATAATTGCTGTCTCTTTTTTTCAAATCTTTTCTGAATATTTATTGGTAATGTGTTTTTATGTGCTTCTTTGCCGCTTATTTTACAGTAAACATTGACGGGACTAATTATATTAATCAATGTTAATCTGCAATGTTGTGCAAGGAAATCCACTTTTGCTGCAGAAGAAATCAGAAAAACTGTGCTTAGAGGTAAACATGACATGTTTTTTTTAATTATTATTTTTTAGGCATTTCAAAAAGTTGTTTCTCTAAAAGAAATTCGGCATGCAGAATTATTTTTTTTTCTCCAGATTTCAAAGCTTCGTCTTCGTGTTTTGAAGCTGCGGTTTGTCCAAATTGTGGAGATAAAATACGAGCCAGGCGGCCAACATTGCACAGTAGTTGCGTAGTGATGACACAGACCATTTAACGCCAATAAAAACTCCTCAAATCTTTACTCTAGATAACAATTGCAGCCTCCCTTTTCCCCTGGTCTCCCCACGGTGTCCACCCTCCATCAGTATGGTCTGTCCTGTGTATAAGTGAAGCACTTACACGTAGAAGGCAGTCTTTGGTTCATTTAGAGGAGTCACTCAGAGTTCATAGAAAATTATTTTTAGCTGAAGGGACTTACCATAAACTGCATGATGTCAGCCTGTGGAAAAAATGGGGGGGGGGATTGTTTCAGCCACAGAAGAAGGTCAATGAAGTGACTTTATTCATGATGAATTAAATAATTGGCTACGCAAATGCTACTCAAGAAAAACTACGAAAAGGAAAAACCTTGTTTTTCCCCGTTTGCAAGTCACACTTTGGAAAGATTTGAAGCAAAACTCGTGACAACTCTGGTTTTGTTCACAGTGATTAGTCACCCTACCCCTAAATCATTTAAAAAAAAGCCTGTTCATATATGTTTTCAATTTTAAACCTAAAGTTCCTCAGTTTACCACCAAAAGCTTCAAATCATCACATTTGAACAACTTGAACCAGCTATTTGTCAGATTTTATTGTTCCATTATCCTGTTTTAACCTGAATAAATAGATTTAATATTCCATCCGAACTAGATGCATATTTTTCTTATTGCTCAGGCAAGAAAATAAAAAGGTATTTTTTGTGGTTTAAGCTGCAGGGTTCCTAAATATTTTAATTTAATGTTTCTGTACAGACTCGTAATTTCTAACCTTGCCTGCAAGATAAATTGTTGCGCTATTTGTGTGTTCACAAACACACGACAATGTGCTGAGTGCAACACATTATCAACCTGGTTAGCCAGGTTACTTAATTCCCAGATTTCTCTGTCAATTCTTGGAGCCTATTTTAAGACCCAAATACATAAGATCACTCCATATCTGGCTGACATTTCTGCAGCTTTTGGACTTTAAATACCGAACCTGCAAAAACCGCACTAATCCGAAGCAAAGGTTCCAAGCAGGGTTGTGGGTTCAAAGCCCAGCTGTGGTCTCTGCATTGATTCTGCATTATTTTCTCCGGGTACTCCAGCTTCCTCCCACAGTCCAAAAACATGCATGTTAGGTTTACTCTGCTCTTTTACTTTGTGGTTTTAAGTGGAGAGCCTTGAGTCTTGGCGACCAAAAAAAGAATTTGCACATAAAGATGTTTGGTTGATATGATTTAGGAGTTTCTTTTTTTTGTTTGTTTTAAGCGTGAACTATCACATTTTTTCAGTTGAAGAAGGTGGGATAAGAGAAGATATACCTTTATTGTCTTGCAATGGGGAAATTCAGGTTTGACAGCAGAATAAACATAGTTACACACTAAATCAGAAATGAAAACAAGTGTACCTAAATTAAAGTTCTGAAGCAAGAAAATGAAAACACATTATGCTTAATTGTACAAGCAACACGCCAGAGTAGCTAAAGCTTGTGCAAATGTCCATCAGCATCTGAGAGGCATTGTAAGGGATTCATGATCAGATCAGATTCCCCGTGCAACCAGTAGCTGTAAACACATCCTGAGTCTGTTGTGAGCAGCAGAGATTATAAAAGCGCCCACAGCAGCTGGGAGGAAGAACCTGTGGAAGCGCTCCTTTGAGCATCTGGGGTGCAGCAGTCTGTCTCCATGCATGGGGTGGGAGACAATGTCATGTGTGCTTCTTTAATCAAAACCGGCTCTTTATTGTAGTTTGAAATCCTTTTGTAAGGAGTCTCCATTTGCTTCTCTTTAATGTGACCGTCGCGCTGAAATCAAAAAAGTGTAAATGACCTGCGGACTTATTTATTTGTGGCCCACAAACTGCAATTCAAGAGCAACACAAGTCTAAGATGGTTGATGCTGATTGAGACTTTTTAAGTTACTGCCAACCATTTAACATCTTTTCACAATAAAAGTGTCACATCCAACACCTTGTATAAATAACTTTAAACTCATGCTTTGTGAGTTCTCTTTAATGTCATTGTAGATATGACCCCCTCTATACAGGCACTTTTACACAACAGCAGACTTTGGTGTGTCTGAACTTGCCTTTAATTAATCTTTTAAACTTTACTAAATAAAGCGAGGGTGTTCCTATTTTCTGTTTAAGTTTTAGATCAACACATCCCTTTCCGACAGAAAATCTGACAACCTTATTTAACTAAAACGTCACATGCTTAGTTTATTTCTGAGAAGGTAAAAAAATAATAATCCATAACATATTTGTGACCATAGTTTTAAACAAAATGATAGTTTTTGCTCGTGATTGCTTTCGACTAAGGCAGATTATCCCACAGCGATATCAGAGTGGATTCAGTTTTTTTTTTTGCTTCTCAAAGGTGGCTGACCAAGGCTGCAGAAATGTGGTTAGAGGGAGAATTTAATCCTAGAAAATCTCTCTGGGGTTGCTTTGATATCGCTGCTGTCCTGGAAGTCCCTTTTTTTTCCTGGTGGGAGGCAGGGTGGCGGTGACCCATGCGGGAGGCAGAGCCCGGCGGCCCGGCAGGAGGAAGATAAACAGGCCGTTCTGTATTGTTCTCCTGATATCACAGAGAGGCTGTCAGCCAGAGTGATTGAAGGCTGGACTTCCCAAAATAGGAGCGCCAAGGCCGGACTCCTCTCTCCCATCCACCCTGTTATAAATAACCTCTGTATGTGTGTGTGTGTGTGTGTGTACGCACGAATCAAGGGACCAGGCAAGAAAGGAGGAGAGTGTGTGAGCAGAGGCAGAGAAAGATTTGATCACTGCCAGGGTGGCCTCAGACAGCGAAGCCACTGAAAACAATAAGGGGAGGTTTTTAAAGCTGCGAGTCAAACAGGGACAGAGAGGCCGAGCACATAACCCCCCACCGACCTCTTCACACACATACCCTGATCAGGCTTTGTAAGGGTCTGCAAGAGAGTCAGCCTTTCTCAATTTCTAGCCGGCCCTGTGTGAATGGGCTCTCATGCGAGTGCTGCTGATGGCGTTTAGACACGTTTCAATCTGAGGGAACATCTGGGACATCCACGAAGTCTCGAGAAGCGAGGAAAGTTTCCTGATCTGGGTAAATGCAGAACAATCCAACATAATGCTTTTTTTTTTTTTACATTCATTTGTTCCTTCAAAGAACATATCTTTAATCAAAACAGCTCAAGGTAAAGCATTTGAGCTAGTTACTATTTACAAGTACCTAGAAATAGGGTTGCTAGGTGAGGTCCTGGGCTCAGCTGCAGTTGCTAGGTAAGGGGCAGTGGCCGCCAACTGTGACGTAATAATCAGGAAGCTTTTGAAACAGCTCGTTTTCCAAACACCAACAAAACATTTACTTGTTTCCAGAAACACGCAGAATTTAACGTTTGGACTGTTTCTAGAAGCAGTAGAGACCCAAATGGAAGTACAAGTGTTTTATTTTCATAATAGGTAACCTTTAAAACTGCCTTTTGTATTTACATTTTTCATTATTTGTTTGATTATTATTACAATTGTGACTAAAAAGTAAGAACAGAAGAAATCTTTAACGGGCCAAGCAGTTTTTCACAGCGCTGTAGAGCAACAATTATTTGGCAAAAATCACATCTGTTCTAGCGACACAGGGGACTGAATGAGAATACTGACCAATGAGACATCTTGGAGATTTAATCAACATTGACAATGTTTGTGTCCGCTCAAAATGACCAGAATGAAGTTACAGGAAATCAATAATAGCATCTGTTTTCTATACCAGATTATTCCTTGCAGGATCTCTCGTTAATCTTTCCAAAGCTCAGTTCGTGAGTGGTTGGCACACCCTGAACGGGTCCACCACACGTGGACACACAGCACAAACAATGCGCACACGCCCGCACATGAGAGCAATAAAAAGTGGGCAAGGAACCAAAGAAGAGGAAATGGGAGTACCCATGCATGCACAGGGATAACCTGCAAACTCCACTCACAAAGGCCACAGTTGGAATTCAAACCCAGGACCTTCTTGCTGCACGAAACAGTGCAAACAGATGTTCAGCCTGTAGAAATATCTTACTAATTAGAATATATATGTCAATATGTGGTATGGCCTAAATGTTTTGCAGTTGGTAGCCCTGTTACCTGCCGGAGATAAGCACAACCTAATTATATTTAATTAATTTTTACTGTAAGTAATTCTGGAGGAATCTGGAAATTGGATGTAGAAAACTTGTAAATCACGAATAACCCTCAGTTGGTTTGACTCGTAACAAGTCCCCCAGAGGTAAATGTTCTTTGTTCGTCGGCATTAATTCAATGCCACACACAGAAAAAAGCGATTGGAAGGAGTTAGTTGGGGATTTTTGTGTGTGTCTCCAGAGTCGAGCGGCAATCAGTCAGCAATAGTTTGTTTTAAATGTAAGCCAGTCGCACAACAGCCCTGTCAGAAGGCTTTCTCCTTTTACTGGATACACCAAAAACCTCAGGCCACCCACACTGCCTCTCTTTTCCAGTATGTGGGCCCAGTATCTCTGCCCAGTTCAGAACCAACTCCCAGCTTTACACTGGGGGGTCTGCTGCTCCTCATATAAACTGGTTTCTCCACCGGATTCCCTTTCTCTTCATGCTTTCGCTTAAATTCATATTAGCAATGGATGTTTCTGCAAACTCATGCTGAGCCGGGGAAGTCGCAGTCGCAGGGAAGCTCAGACCGCTCCCCGCTCAGCACACTGGTGTACAGTCTCGTTCTGGCATCGGACTCCTCCGAGGTATGTCTGCTATGCTCAGCTCTGCAGCTGACCCCGTTTCCCGTCCTGCTCGCCACGGAGCGGGACACCTAGAGGGAGTGAACTTCGACGAGCAGCCCTCTGCGTTAAAGACACTTTCAGTTTATTGTTTCTGCAAACCTGTTGAAGCGCTCCTGGGAGGGAGGGGTTTACGGTTTCAGGGGGAGGTCAAAGGCCGTGTTGACTCTCAGGCCACTTTTGTGAGCGAGAAGAATAAATCATTACCGCTCCAGATCTGCAAATATTTACTGTTACCATCCCCCCCCCCCCCCCCCCCCCCCGCCCCCATGCAGCTGCAAATCACTGTAAATTCTTATTTCAAGGAGAAGAAATGTTTCTGCAGAACGTTTTTTTTTTTTTTTTTTTTTTTTTTTTTTACTTGCACCAACCCACGTGGAAGAAATCTTAGCTCTGCTTGTTTTGGTGAGATCTTCAGAAGTCTAGAAGTAGGGAAAGAGACGCTGCCAGCAGACCTGTGGGTGGGACACACACTTGCACTGAAACACATCCAACATGCAAGAAGAGCCTGCTGAGGAGAAATATTTTACCTTTTTCTAACTGAACTCAAATATGATCGTGTTGTTGCATCAGTACAGATGGATTTCAATACATCTATCGTGAGCTTTCTGGCGGAAATGCAATGCATATTTTGAATATAGATTATAGTGCATGTTTGATCTGAGCTCGCCTTGCAGAAGCTAGATATATTTCTGAAGTAGTGAGAGGAGATCTTGACCTCAGACTTTGACCCTACTTGGTCTTTGGGATTTCTGTTTCTAACATAACATAAACCTGCTGAGAAAGGGAGCGATGGAGCAGTCGGGGTGAGACTAAAGGACGGGAGGGTTAGGAGCATGCTTGAATTACTGAAGACGTTCATTGTGAATCCCGGTTGTTACGCATGTGGCCTGGATGTAAGTATCTGCACTTTTTGTGCATTTTGAAATTCTGCACAAAAGTTTCTGTTTTGTTTTTTAGATCACATGAGAAAATATCGTGTTAATTTATTTTTAATAATCTGTTTTCAATACTGATTATTAAAGAATCATCAATAAACTGGTGTATAGGCCAGAAAGTGAATTTATTTGTGTAATTCTATTTAGAAACAGAAACTTGCATTTTATACTGCTGTTACAAAGAACACAGTGATATATTTTATCTGTTTATTTCTGTCAGTTTTGATCATTACATTTCAGGACCAATGACCCAAAATGTTGTTTCTCAAGACTGGATTTTTTAGTACATTAATCCCGGTTGTTACGCATGTGGCCTGGATGTAAGTATCAGCTTCTTGCTGGAATATCGTCTTATATCTGTGACTAACCTGCAAAGTATCTGCACTTTTTGTGCATTTTGATATTCTGAACAAAGGTCCCTGGCTTTACACTATGTTAGCACCTCGACAATCATTGGGAAACCCTACACCGAGATGTTGAGCCGAGTATATTAAGGGAAAGTTGTGTGGAAGGAAAAACTGATAAAGAAGGTCCACAATCCGCAGGGATAACCCCAGAACGGACAAGGTTTTAATGCACAGTCCATTCTGCTGAAGTGAGAGCTTCAGGAACCACCACAGACAGATGTATCCAGGCGTTTAAAGGAAGAAAGGAACTATCCCTGATTCTGCACAAATTTGAAGCATGAGTGAGGAGAGCAGTTTAGTTTGAACTGTAAGCCCCACCCCCAACACCTCAACATGCATGAGTCTAAACATGCGCCTCAATCCTCTGGAGGAAACGAGGCTTCGTGGTGGGACTATTATTCGTTTTCTTTCACATAAATGGCCACGTCTCCGTTGATTATTATGTTCTTATGTGAACGGTCGACACTTACATGCACGCCATGCTGTTCTGTTTACACACCCTGTTGTGTTGTGCACGTGGCTGGTGGAGCTGCTGGAGGAGCCGCACATCGTCGTGCCATCGACAGAGGAAAGTCGTCCCAGGTTGTCCCCAGTCCGCTGCTTATTCGTATGAAAAAAGGACTGGACTCGCTTAATCGAGAAATAAGTTATTCAATTGTTTATATCAAGTTAAGTCTTTTAACTCAACTCTTTTAACTCAACTCTTTTTTTAACTCTTTAAGCCGCTCCTGAAGCAGAGGCAACATCAGAGGTGACTTAGCTGGGTCAAGAAAACAAAATAGCCGACTGTTCGATGGTCCAAAGTCTTTCTTTCAGATGAAAGTACGTTTAATCTGGAAATCAAGGTCCCACTATCTGGAGGAAGAGAAGAGAGGTGTGAAGTCTCCACGGTCAGGGAGGATTTTGGGAGCCATGTCATCTGCTGGTGTTGGTCCAGTGTTTTATCAAGCATAAAGTCACCACAGCTTCCCAATGATCTTTTAATTTATTGAGATACAGCAGCGTGTTTGTGTGAGGATTAGAAAGCAGAGTCCAGAAGTAAAAGGGAGTTTGCTGACCCAGTTTGATCTCCTGAAGGCCCCGTTGCAAATTAGCGAGGATCAGAATCTGAATTGTCAGACTGACAAGTTGGACAACGAACGCATTCCTCCACAAAAAGTGTTTCGCTCACCCTCCTCTTCCGTCTTCAGAGATGTCCAAACACAAAACGCGAGCTTCGCATTGTGCTTAGAGTTTTCCTAAGAGACGGCTGTCAGCTGCCTCGGGGCCCCAAATTCCAAGCTTCACCTGGGATCGTTGGTTAATTTGAATAAATGCTAATTTGTGTGGGAATATGCATTATTCAGCACGCGGCGCGATGATGGGGGCCTCTCTGTCAGGCCAGCATTTTTATTAATCCGTCTTATGTCTCAGTGGTGTTGTGGTGAGGGCCCCTCAACACCGCTGTTGTTTGGCGGACCCTCGCAGCGTTCTTAAAGCTTATAACTACTTACTTGGACCATTTTTATGGGTCTTTTAGGCATTTTCTTGTTAAAACTAAGCAAGCTTTCTCGCCTTTCTGACCTGTTGCCAAGAATCAAGCCATAAACCTTTGGGATAGAGGTCAACTGGCCTAATCCTCTGAGCCGCAGCCGCTCCTATATAAATAACTCGTGTTTTCTCTCCATTTGTCCGGAACAAGGAAATTAACCACTGGGATTAAATTCCCCGTTTGAAGGTGAAGACTTTAACACTTGGTTTCTTGTGGACTGGCTCAAGCCGCCTAACAAAGACCTGCTCTTTTGCTTCAGTTGTATAATTTAAATATAAATAACTATGTATTGAATTCATTAAAAAACAATGTCTTCCACAAAGATATTACATGATAATGATGTTCTGCATGCGATGGAATCGGATGTGCCCCCCCCTTTCCTTCAGGTCAGGACACGAGGATCCACTAAATCAAGCACCCTCCTGGTTAGCTGGTAGACCACTGTCAATGCTGGTGATTTGATCTTGTCCTCTGCCTGCATGAATGCCATGCCCTGGGCGAGAACCTGCTTTGCCAACCCCTCAACCAACCATTCACATGAGAAATTAAAATGCTCATGCAGGGTGCAACAGAAAGGCTCTCTCTGTCTGTGTTCTCGTGCTCCCTCGACACGTCCTGTTCTGATGCCGTCCTGGGCGCCTGCCCACGTTTCCCCCATCTAAAACCACCCCTGACTGCACACTGCTTGTTGATCGGACGGACAGATAGATCCACCTTTCAGCTCTCTTTGATGGAAAACAGATGTCAGGCTCCATGAGCTAAATAAAAGAAAGAGCATCCAAGCAGAAAGTCGGACTCTGTGATGGTATCGCTGCTTATATCAGGGTGATTTCCTTACTGTTTGTGTGAACGTGCAATACTGGAATTTCGTTGAGATGGGGGCTACTATTTTTCTAAACGTTTTCTGGTTCTCTTAGCAGGACAATGCCTGACTTTATTCTGCGTCATGGAGAGAAGTGCAGGAATAGCCCGCCAGAATCCCCAATCTGTCTGTTAGCAATATAGACGGAGAATCCGACAACAATGGCCACACGCCGTTGCGCAGCGGAAATCTGGATTTGATTCTGCCTTCTAAAAACTGAAAATACTGATTTTTTTTTTTCTTCTGTCTAATAAGTTTTCAAAAACGCACTCAATGAACTTTTGCAATGTAGAAAAACTGTTTTCTGTAAATGGGCTCTGTAGCATCAATAATTAATACAATAAACTATATTAATGTGCATTAAACAGCCGGTTTCCCAATTTATCAACAATAAATCTGAAGGATGAAATATTTTCCCAGTTTTTACAAAACATTTAAACGAGCAATGAGAGTTTCTCAAGCATACCTCTATATAAAATCAACACTAAAATAGGCACTTTAAATGGTGATCATAAGGGAAAAAAAACTACACAAATGGGTAATTAAGTAAGTAAACTTTATTTATAAAGCACTTTTCACAGCTAAAAATCTTAAAGTGTGTTACAGAGTGCAAGTTAAATAGATTCAAATATATGCTTAATATAAAACAAAGAAACTTAGAGCAGCTAATGAAACAATAAGTTGAACAATTAACTAAAAGCTTGTCTGGATAAAAGTGTCATTCAAGGTACATGAACAAAAAAATAAAAAAGAAGAAAAAAAGCATTACAGAATAAAGAAAACATTAGAAGGAAAGCACATTGCTGCGAAATAGTAACAGCAGACCAAGGTATAAGACAAGTTGGACAACAGACTTCAACCTTAACATTTAAAGACAAGTTGAACATTTGGTTTGGAAACTGAGACTGAAAATGGGCTTTTATTTCAGAAATAGACAATAAAACAATACGTTTTTCTTTCAATGCAAAAAGGAAACTTGTAGCTGCAACATTTACACCCATTGTGGATTATAGTGACCTCGTTTATATGAACGCCCCAACTCAAGTATTGAAACTACAGGACTCTGTTTATCATGCCTCATTGAGGTTTAACCCAAACTGTAAGCCTCACACATACAACTGTGAACTTTACACACGTGTGACTGGTCAGCACCAGAGAATCATAGACTCGCTCGTTGGTGTACGTTCATTTATAAGGGTATTCTACGTCTGCTCCCCTCATATCTGTGTGAATATATTCAACCGAAAGCGGCTGAACTGTAGTCTTTACGCTCCCAAGACTCACTGCTGCTGTCTGTACCAAGTGTCGGCACAGAAGCTGGTAAGGTTTCAGTATTCTGCCCCCACAACATGGAACAATTTACCAAAAGACTGGAAATTAAAGGAACTGGTTCCACTAGGCCACTTTAAACTCCTGCTCAAGGGTTTGGAAATGAAATCCATGGTTTGTAAATGTTTTTCAATAGTCTAATGAAACTGTTATGAAATTGTCTGTAATGTACTGAACTGTTGTGATCTGTGCCAGGACTCCCTTGAAAAAGAGATTAGTGATCTCAATGGGGCTTTCTGGGTTAAATAGCGGTTAGATAAAATAAAATAAAACATTTCGGTCTTCTGGAAGCTTGTTCCAAATAAGATTAAAGATCTAAGCTTGATCAGGAATTTATCAGTGTCTCACAAAGATAAGGAACAGTTTCACGCCCTGTTCCTGAGTCCCGGGGTGCAACTTTAAGACGGGAAGAAAAAGAGAGATCGCCAACCATCTTCTATCTTTTATCTTTCAGCTTTCAGTATCAGGATCACCATGACAGGACAGGAAAAGACTGCCTTGCTTGGTTAGCTGTGCTGTTTTCTTTCACTGAACCAGCTTCCATGATTGCTTTGATGACTCCCCCTCCTCTGTCTCTCTTGTGGCTGGAGAGATGGTCAGCTTTTCTACTCCAACAACGGTTCTGTTTGCCCAGAGGTCACCTAAATATCTGGAGGTTCAACCTTTCGGCGTCACACCTGAATTTGGAAACACGAGAACAAAGGAAGCTGAGAATCCGGAGTGGATGAAATGTAAATTTTTATCTTGCAGAGCTTTGAATGAATAAACACAAAAATAAATGCAGCCTTTGATGCAAACAAAAAGCATTTATCCTAACCAAATCGTCCAGGGTGATCAGGCCTTGCTAATTGCTAAGCTTGTTGATGTGTTAGTGGGTTCTTTCTCAGTGGTTTTCCCTGAACTCACTCTTCTCATACCAATGTGGGTTTCTTAGAGAGGAGGCATCACAAGAGGCTCATCAACCAATCAGAGGTAGATGAGGGTTATCATATGGCTAGGATAGTTTTTCACCTCTGCCATGAATCCTGCTGCTTTTTCATCATTGTCTTAAACCAAAGGAGATCCCTTCATCTTCCGCCCTCCAAACATCACCTAATATTTTTTATTTTCCTATATTTTAATCATGTAAAGCACTTTGCATTGACTTTGTACTGAAATGTGCTATATAAATAAATTTGCCTTGCCTTGCCTTGCCTAATAAATAAGCTAATCCTTTCATAGTGAAAACATGTGCAGCAGCGCATCACCTGTGACAAATGCAATTTGTATGTTACATACCAGTTTTCTGAGATAAAAACTGGTAACTTGACTCCAGTTTCCAACTAGGAGTCAATTCTTTAGGCCTCGAATCTGAGTTTTGTCTGAAGTATTTTATCTTTGCAACTTATGTGTGATTGAAATCGGAGTCTCAAAGTCGAGTCCCCATCTCTGGCAAACAGCAGTTTGTGATCCTGAAAGGTTGTGTGTCTGACCAGCTGGTCAGCAGTGCAGAAGCACCTCAAGGTACGGTACTTTTACTTTGTATACCTTAGAATAAAAATACTCTTTCTTTGCGTTCACATTTTTGCTTTGTACGTCTTGTAAGTTCTCTAATGAATGGCTTCCTGAATGAGCCCCTATTTATCCCCCCTTAACCAATTAGAAAGACAATGTGATAAAACACGTTAGTTTCCCTATTCTGAGTGGGAAGGGGACATGCATCCTAAACACACAAGGGGCAACTCCCCATTAGTTGCAAATGCATTCAAGCAATAGAAAAGTTGATCAGGGCAACACTCCTGGGGGTTTTATCTGGTGCTTGCATCATTTTTCCCCATGAAGTCCTGGGTAACTGCCCTCATGACCCATATTAAAAACCACCACTGAGTACAAGTCGCACTCCTTTCATCTGCACTACTGCTCTGATGGCTCTGCAGTTGCAAGGTGTACCAGAGATGGACGAGAGACCACAGGGGCCACTTTGTGGTATCGCGTGGGAACAACCGTCTCATCTTGAATGTGAACAAAAACAAAGTAGATGACTGTAGCTTTCAGGAGACACAGGAATTTGTCAATCCATTTATCTATCGTGGGGGAAGAATGAAGGCGGTGGAGTGGAAATCAATATCTTAGTCTTCACCTGGATGACGGCTTGGACTGGAGACCCAGCGGTGAAGTTCAAGCTGACGCCAAGCCTGTTGTTCACCCTCTGATTGTCTTTGTTGTGAAGCAGGAATTCAGCAATATTTGACCGCATTCTATCGTCAGCGTCCTCTCAAATTGGTAAATGAACAGGGCAGGAATTCAGCGGGGTCACGCAGCCGAGACACAGGACGGTGATGCAACACTCAGCGGTCTAAAACCAACCAGCCATAAAAATACCGAGCACTTATCCAGCAGCATCACTCTCTCACAGTCTCCTGTGCCAAGCATAACTGAGCGGTGCCAAGCCATACCATATGGGTTCATTTCACACAAACATGAATCCAATTTGTTTGTTATTGTTTTGAGGACGTATGTGACCCCTTGGCTTCTCTGAGCGGACAACAATTGGTCTTTGTATCAGTAATTGGAACAAGGTTCCACCAGCAGTTTTGTCAGCCAATTAAAACCCGGCTGAACATCTTCTCGACTCGTTAGTTACGACCGTAGCTCCTCATTAGAGGGGCTCCACCCATTGCCTCTTGTTGTCTTTGTCCCGTTTCACCTCAGAAGTATCAGATATTCTGCGGTAGATGGAGGCCATGAAATGATGGTTTTATGGTGTGAGGAATTAGACTGTTAATTTAATATGTATGTACTGGCTCTACTATTGTATATGTGTATGACAGAGGAATTACACCTACGCAGATTTGTTTTGGCTGGACAGAAATTTTATATCAGTTAAGGCAGAAATATGGATTTACATGTTTTTCCTTAGGTTTCATGATATATGATGAACTTAATGCCAAAAAAAAAACATAGTATAAATAAAATAATGTCTAAAATAAAACACAGTGTAAGATGCTAGTTTAACTTCAGCAGGCATACATCTTTCAGCGTCGGCTCAAAGTAAATATTTATGCGTCAAGTTAGCTGTTTAGCTGGTTGGATGTTTATCTGTCCATTAATTTATGCTCACAGGATGTGTATTTGAGAGCGCCCATGAAACTCGGGTGAAAATTCGCAGAAAAGTCTGATTACAGGTTTCGTCATGGAAATGATCGGCCTCGTGGCTACATTGCACACAAAGACACACTAATGTTAAAAAAGCTGCTAGTGAGGTTATCACATTCTTAGGCCCTCGCCAAACCAAACTAAACAGATTGTTCTCTCCCGATTTTGTGAACAACTTGCATTTACCCCCTCTCTGGAAGTCTGTTAAAACAAGAAGATTGTGAGAGTGGCTAAAGCTGTTCTAGGTTTAAGTTTTTCAAAACCACGTCTACAAAAAGGTTTTTGAAGAAATCTCCACTTTGTAAAGCATCCTTGAAAAACTGTTTCCTGACATTATTTTAAACAACGTATGTTAGTAAGGAAACTGAAACAGGTCCACCCCTTAGCAATGGGGAGTCGTTAGGGTCATTGTTGGCCTGCAAATTAACCTCAGGACTCAGGTTGGTTTTAACTTTAAACAGAGGAGGATGACTCAGGTTTCAACTTTCAAAAACTTACAACACAGCAATAGGTTTGATTCCTTCCAATTTTCACCTCAATACTCCTCCATGCAGGTGATCACAACATCTCCCTGTAATTCAGGCCAACGATGACCCTAACGACTCCCCATTGCTAAGGGGAGCCAGTTTCGGTTTAATTTGCATCTTATCTAAGCCATAACAAGGCCTTTTTGGGCAATAATATAAAGCTTGGAACTCCACACTACTCCAGACATTTGAATTGAGAAAGCTTTCTGGATGGGAAGCGAAACGTCTTCAAACTTTGGAAAAAAGTCCAGTTGCTTTGTTTGTTAACTTTTTTTGGAATGATCATGACCTGGATGACTGAGAATCTTCACCAGCATATTGTTTTGTATATATGACCAGCTGTGCTCAGAATGTACTTTGATTTGCATTTTGGTCCCAGCATTATTAAATCCTACTAGTGAGAGACTGGCTATTTCTCTGTTTTCTTTTTGAATTTCTGCTATTTGACCGTACAAATGAACCTTTTCAAGCTGACAAAACCAATCTGTGAGAAAAAAAAAAAATCCGCCATGCAGTCAAAGCCTTAAACTTGGGGCCCATAGTTTTCTACATTGACATTTGTTGACCTTCCCTCCAACCTCTGTAGCTCGTACCAATTTACCTCTCTCTGATTTATTTATTTATAACCAATTTACTTTAAAAGTCCTCTTAGCATTTTCCGAGAAAAGTAAAAAAGCCGCAAATCCAGTTACAAGCAATCAAATTAAATCTGATCCATTTAAATGGAGCTTCATCCCACACAGACGGCGTCAGGATTTAGATCCAGTTTCTTACCATTCAGTTCAGTACATTCAGATTAACAGAAGATGGTCTGTCTAAGGAAGATTTGTTGAGAATGAGACGCTTATGAATTATTTTGGAGGATTGGCTTTCAGTGAATCAACTCTAGGGGCCTTGGGTCTGACGTTATGATCCTTTGGTCTAACATTAGCTTACTACATATCCTTTTCCTTTTATACTTTGTGACCTGAAGTGCACAGAGGCGCAGTTATAGGTTGAAATCCTAGCGTAGGCCTTGCTTAGTGGAGTTTGCATGTTTTCCCATGCTTGTGAGGGTTTTCGCTGGGTGCTGCAGCTTCCTCCCGCTGTCCAAAAACAGGAAAAAACAGGTTGATAGGCCTCTGTAAAAGGCTCCTGGGAGTTGGTGTGTGTGTGTGTGTGTGTGTGTGTGTGGTCTGTCACTGTCACCCATTTGGATAGAGTCACAAGCCTTCAGGCGGCCCTGCAAGGTCTGAGCATGTATAGAAAATGGGCGGATGGATGGACGTCTGGGACGGTGCCATTCCTACTGTTCTTCAGGTCTGCCGAGGGTATGTTCGTGCTCATGCTGTTTCTCTCACTGCTCTCCCAGCGGCCACATCCACACCAGACTGTAAACATGTAAGCTGGTTTCTCCCCCGGCTCTCTGCAGCGCTTTTAGATCACACGTTTTGCTTTGATCCGTACCTTGGCACAGAGCTGGTGGAATGGAGCAAATATTGACTCCATCTGAGCCAGACAAATCAGCTCCGTCTCACAGCGCTCTTTCTCTTTTAGTCTCCATTTACACTTGCTCTGTTCCCCTCTAATCTGCCATTACCTCCTTCTCTCGCAGTCTCTTTCATCCCGTTTTGTGGCTGCCTTTCTTTTCGCCTCCTTTGTGTCCCCGTCTGTCATTCTCTCTCTTTCACTCTCTCTCGACCGGGACTTCTCAGGCTGCAAGTGCTTTTAGGTCCGGCATCCCTCCCCCCCCCCCCTCCTAGGTTCCCTCACCAGATTGCTTTTGTGTAAATTAAGTGAAAACTTTACAGATGTCATTAAATCTCACCCGAGTGTACCACATCTTCAGTTGCATGCAGTTAGAGCGGTCTGCCCTGTTCGACCTGTGGTTTGTGCCAACATACATTCATTTGAAGTTCACATGTGCCAAAGTCAGGCACTGCAGAGCACAGAGAGACACAGGGAGCAGTCTGAAGGAGAGCTTTAAAAATAACTTTGAGCTTCCACCACGTTTGATCTCCTTTCAAGTTCTTCGTTTTTTTTGGCACGTCATGTTAGGATGAGATTTTGCTGATGTGCACTCCCACTTCAATTTGAGCTATGGCTGTAGAAAAAACAACAACTAAACCTGGACTCTGCAATGATACATCATATGATCTCGGATGATCCTTTACAGAGAAGGCAAACTCTTAAAGAGCCCATCTGAAGCTCAGTATGTAAAATTATGTCTCTGACCATCAATAAAAGTTTCTAAAAGTGAATAAAAAAGACCTTGTTTCACATAACACTACATGACTGATGATACTGGTCTCAAAACTAGATGAATCTTCAGGAACATCACTTTTTTGATGGATGTCAGACCAGGTTGTTTTGAAAAATCCATTTAAAAAAAACATTTACTCTCATTATTAGCAGTTGATAAACCATTCGTAAAACAGCTTTTATAACTAATAAAAGGTTTGCTATTACGGATGTTCTGTTCGCAACATTCTGTCCTTGATACCTAGCAATATTTATCAATAAGCATTTGCTGATACTGAGTCTCAGGCAGAGACTTCATTAAAATGTATATCATGTATAAAATAGAGCAAGATCACAAACATTACACTAGTCTACATTAGCATGATTGTGTACCACGTAATTAACTCAAGAATGAAGTTCTGGATGTTGCAGTATCCTTTTTTTTGACTGATGTTTTGCCTAAACGAGAGCTTCTGCAGGACGCTATTTTGCTCCCCTGTTCTGATATGACACGTTGATGATTTCGCTCACATTTCCCCATGTGCCGCCTGTTAATTGTGTGTGGAAAAACACAATTAAAGATGTTTTCTGACTGTTTTCTGACTGGACGTCATAACGTTTAATGACTATAGTGTTTCCGCTGCCCTCTAAGCAGCTCACTTCTGTACGGACAGCCGCAGCCATCGACTCAGTCTCACTTTGGGCATGAAAATCATTGTAAAAGCTTGAAAATTTGTTATTGTAATTGCAGATGAGTATTTTGTAGATAGTAATGACCCATTTAATTGAAATAAAACAGGTGTCTTAGTTAACAAGGAATCAAAGAAACCTGCAGGACCCCGACCCGGAGTTCTTGTCCTGTTATTCTGTTACTGACGATGTTTCTATTTGTCTCATCTTCTTTTCTTTCACTTCATTACTTTATCGGAGTACTTACGTTGAAACGAGTTATTTTTGCTTTCTGTCAGATCCTGTTCATGTTCTTGCCTGTGCCGGTGTACCTTGGGTCAATTCAGGTTTTTTTTGTCTCATTTATCCTTCTGCTGCAGCACTTACAAAGGTTTTTCTGGTTTATACACGGTGCAGCAGGCCTTCAGCCTCATTGCCCCGCCTTTGGGTACTATCTGTTCTCCTCCATGAAATATGACAACCCAAAGAGAAAGATGCTCATGTGACGGGACAAACATACTAGTGGTGGAGCAACACACATTGCCTCTACAGTACGGAGCCGAATAGTGTTGTGTTCCCGAAGGACTATGAGCACAGCCTCTCTCAATAGACGTACAGACGGAAAAAGATTACATTAGTTGGCTTTGTTACCTCTGAGCAGAAGGCTCCAACTAGAAGCAGAGTCAGGCTTTCATATCTTGCCTTTTTTGGGTCACTATCAGCATGTGGCTTTGGTGTTATCAGAGACTACAGTAGCTAATTTAATTGTAACTAGAAGGGGGCCTAAAACGGAGGTCTGTGGAATCCCACAGGAGAAAGAAGCGGAGAAGGAAACACAAGCTCCCAGGCTGACAGAAATGTCACTCCGCCCACTGCTTACACTGCAAAAACGGATCTAAAAATAAGTAAAATGTTCTTAAAGTTAATGTATTTATCCTTGATTTGGGCAGGTAAATAAGATTTTCTGCCAATAGAATGAGTATTTTGACCCCTAATTAGATGCACTGCATTGAAATAAGATGATGGAGATGAATTGTTCCTATTTTAAGTGCAAAAATCGTATTCCACTGGCAAATCATCTTATTTACATGCTCAAATCAAGGACAAATACACTCATTTTAAGAACATTTTACTTATTTCTAGTTCTGTTTTTGCAGTGATGTGGCCCACTGACTCGAATGCTGCAGTTCAGTCCAAAAACACAAGATCAACACAGTCATCAGAGTCTGTAGCTAAACACGTACAATTACAACCTACACACCCGAATGAGGGCATCATATCTTCACAAAATAGCTCTCAGTCTGTGACCAGGAGCAGGACCTACGTGTCCCTTGATCTTCATGCTTTTAAATTTTTTTTTTGTCTTTAAGGGGCACATCAGAGACTCCTGGACTGGTTGGAAGGAGCATTCAGGCCTCATTAACTTCACCAGTAAAAGAGCTGCGACCATCTGTCGTCCGGGCCAATAAGGATGGGGCGTGTGTATTTCCGAGAAGCAGGTTGTGTGTATATTCATGCAAGAATAATATTTTTTGTTGTTGTTGTTGATGTATCGCTCCCGCTGGGAATCGCGACTCTGATCTGCGGGGCCATTACTCAGATCAGCAGGCCGAGACAGACAACAAATCCGCTGCTACATATAGACGTCCCCGTGGACCAAAAGAGGTTGTATATTTGTGTTGTGGTGAGTGGCTGAGATGGACTTGTTGCTAATCAGGTTCCTGTGGTTGGTGGAGCGTGTCTGTCAGCAGGCCAGAACGTCAGTCGTTTCTTCTCAGAGATGAAGAGAGAGAGGAAAGGGGAGAAAATCGAGATAGGGGAGGGAAAGGAGAAGGAGGAAGGCAGCGCTAGTGGTCACGGACCACCGGTGACCATGGCTCTGACCTCTGGCTAATTGTAGCTACTGATAGACATGGTTCTTAGAAGTCCAAAACATCATTTTCACTGATCACACACACACACACACCAGAAGCTGCAGAGGCACGCCTTCAGCCTTTTATTTAGTTTTTCATTTTTACAGATCAAATCTCGAACCCTTCTGTGTAATGTGCTCCATTCTTCAGTCGCTGGCTTTGAAGGCACTAATCTCTATCACCATCTCTGTTTTCATATTGTAGGAAGGGCGTCCAAGAAAAGCAGCCGGCCCGGCTCAGGGACATCTCGAGCTCGGGGTTTGTTGATATATGTTCGACTGGTTCCTCCTGGCATGCTCCACAGCAGCAGGGTGGGAACCCCTTAATGGAAATAGTTAACCAGGGCCGGGAGGGATGTGATGCTGCTCAAGTGTTTTCAGCGGATCCAGGCTAGACTGGATCTTAATATTTTATTCTGCTCTTATCAGATACTGTCTGTTACATCTGTTACATTTGTCTTTTTGTTACATTTCAACTGTTTGTATACTGTATATTTAAAATCTACTGTTTACTCCTAAATCTCTGCCGCACCTAAAACTGTAATTTAACTTCTACTGCGATTTACAAAAGCTGTACGAAACGAAATTTCGTTCTGTAAGCACTTTGTGCATACCGAATGACAAATAAAGTTGTCTAAGTCTAAGTCTAAGTCTGTCATTTATTTGTGTTATTTCTTATCTATGAATATCTTTGGGCTTATTAAACCAGTGGTCCGCCTGGTGTAATGAGGTTCTTTTGACATACATGAAGCTTGTATTGCTGGTGGTTATCAGAAGAACCACTATCATTCTTAAAGCTCATTGGTTTTCTTGCAACTTCAGAGGGAAAAAAGTTCACAAATCCAGGTTAAGAGGCAACATTTTTCCTGACAACCCTACTTTGTTGGTCATTTTGTTAGATTTTTTTCCAACCTGGAATTAAATTTTTTTTCTAATGTCAGCTGTGTGTGAATGAGACGTATAAAAGTGTCTGTGAACCCAGCTGACATTAAAAGGTTCTGATCGTTCCCACATGTGGCTCATACTGATTAGAAATTGTCAGTGGCAACTTTTCCCAGTGTTCAGGCATATCCTTTTACAGGTTTACCCTAGATTGGAGCATAATTTGACAAAATGATAATGTTGTGCCCTGAACAAGACATTTAGCCTTTCATTATACTTGTACTTTTATACATATATTTACCAGAAACACATGTAGCAGTCCTTTGTTGTTCGCTGTGATCTGGCTTTTCTGTATATTCTGACTCTTCCCTATCTTGGAGCAAACGTAAACCGAAGGCCAAGCGATGCACAAACATTTACTGTGCATTTATGGTAAATATTTGTCACTAGACTTCAGAATAGGCTCATAAAATGTACAAAGAATTCTTTAAGTTCATGCCTGAATGAATCTATAATTTATAGTGGAAGTGTATGTGCTGTGAACGATCAAATAGGGTTCTTTGCAACATTTAGCTGAGAATCTAAACTTGTTCTGACTTTGGCTGAACAGGTGCTTGTTTACTTTAGCTTAATGCTGGCTAATTTCATATAATGTACTTTCTAAAGCCGTAAACTGAATTTCCGGTACTCTGATACCAACTTCCTAACTCTTTAAAAGCTCTTTCCTTTCCTGTCTTTGTCCTTCATTCATTTCTTTTCTGTTTTGCAGTTTTCTCACGAGCTGGACGTGCCTGAATGACGGATAGCTCCTCGTTTCTCATCTTTAAATCATATGAGCTCTCCAGCGCTTTCTTTATTTTAAGTGCCAACAGTGATGTTTGTTTTGTTTTCAGAGATGTGTCATGCAGCTACGCCTTAGCACCGAAAGGCTTAAAAGATTAAAGAATGCTAATGCAAACCAGATTTAGACAAATATGTGACAGATAAATTTGAAACAAATGCCTCGAGTAATCCGTCTGTGCAAAGTCTTACTAGGATTATTACAATTATCACACAAAGCCTAAGAAAAACTTTTGGTATTTTACAAAGTATAGTGTTATTAGTCTCTGTTTGAAGTTCCTTGCAAAAGTTTGCGAAACCACGTTACATCTGCCAGATTTTATGTTTCGTTGGCATTTTATATGGTAGACCAACACAAAGTAGGAAACAAATGTGAAGTAGAAAGAAAACAATTGTTGCCCAATCTGTTTTTCATCTGAAACGTTTGTTATGCATCTTTATTCAGTCCCCTGAGTACGTCTTTTACGCAGTTTTCCTTGAGGAAACCCTAAGGTTCGCTCCAACCAGCTTCCCTGCTCTGTCTGAAGAAATCATCCCCACAGGATGATGCTGCCATCACCATGTTTCACAGTAGGGATAATGTGTTTAAAACCAGATGTGTAATCTTAGTTTTCCTCTGAACCGAGCGTTTTGCATGTAGGCCAGGAAGCTCCGTATTGGTCTCATCTGACCAGAGCACCTTCTTCTATGTGTTTGCTCTGTCCCTGCATGGCTTGTGGCTCACTGCAAACAGGATTTCTGTGACTTTCTTCTTGCAACTATTCCATGAAGGCCAGATCTGTGAGACAGAATCTCCCACCTGAGCGGTTCATCTCTGCAGCTCCTCTAGAGTCAGCACGGGTCTCTCGGCTGCTTGAAGCTGTCCATGCTGTATTTATATTGAGATTACTTTACTATTAGGTGACTTCTGAAGGTAAATGATTGAGCTGGATTTTATCTAACGGTATCAGGGTAAAAGGTACTTAATGACGCACTTTTCAGATTTCTGTTTGTAAAAATGTTTAAAAAATCAAGTATAATTTTCTTTTTCCTTTACAGTTACTTACTACTTTGTGTTAGTCTATTAACTAAAAGTCAAATTCAAAAGGTTTGTGGCTATAAAGTGAAAAATACAGGCAACAGTTTTAAGTGGCATACATACTTTTGCACATGTTTACTTAATATACAATTAAAATGTTTCTAGTCAGTTTTTATTAGTTTCAAACATCAACCAGTAGGTGAGATGTGGATTATCTGAATGTCCAGAATGATATGCTGTCAATCTTCTCATCTCCTCCACTGTTTTACATCGCCACCCCTTCGCCGCCTCCCTTCTGCTCCGTTCAGAGTTACGGAAAGACAGTTACTGTAAATCTCCCTGCATTTCTATCCACACACAGAGTAAACAAGTTGGCAACAGGGAGTTCTCACATCTGCTTCAGACCAAAGCCGTGAAGAGTTCCCAGCCCACAAACACGCACATATACATGTACTCGCTCGTAATGCAGCCTTTAGAAGTGGCTTCTCTCCTGGGTGCACTTATCCGGGCTCCTGCTTTCTGGAGTTCACATGTGATTAAAGAGCATAGAGAAAACACAGGCGAAGCTGTATCATGGAAAAGCTCCGCTGTGTTTCATCTGTCTGCTGCGAAATAAAACGACGAGAACTCGTGTATCTAACAACGTTCAGCTCGTAATCCTTTGAACTTGACCGAGAAAGAGCCTCGGCTGCAGCTGCTGCCAGAATACTGTTTGTTTCTGACGGAAAGTGGATCATTCCTCCTGATCGGTGTGACCAAGCACAATGGCCCATTATGATGGTGGATTGTGCAACAAGCAAGCAGCTCCGAAAGTTAGAAAGCTCTGCAAAACTATTCATACCCCTTGAACTCCTTTTTACATTGTTCCACAGTCCACGCTTGGATTTCTGCCTATTTTGTCACAAAGTTGTGCGTCATTGAGACACGTGACGTTTATAGTTTGTATTCAGCTTCTCAGTGCCAATACTTTGCAGGATTACGTTTAACAGCAATCACGCTGGTTATTTATGTCTACATCTGTCGTGATCCACAGACTTTGAGTAATTTGGTCGTGTTTATTTTCAGTTTTTATAAGTTATTGCAATGTTTTTGATCATTACTACTGTTTCGCTGTTCATTGGACCTAATCCTGGCCCCAGTAATCACCTGCTTTGCTTCAGTCACGCTGTACTTTTTCATAAAACAAGTAAAGATGTTCGCAGTGTTACAAAGCATGCACAAATAATAAACAAAAACACTGTAAGAATCTTACAAGCTGTTATATGAGTTATAAAAGAGCAAATACCTTACATAGAATCAAAGATATGAGAATATTTTAATATGTGGAATTTGCAGCAAAAGTCAGAGGTCAATGAGGTTCCAGGGGAGAAGTCGATTAACTTTCTCCTCTTCTTACCAGACCCTCCCGTCAACAATCCTTTTCTTCCGCTGCCTGCTCGTCTGTTCCTCAGTAGTTTTGATGTCTCCTTTGTGTTTCCCTCCCCTGCCTTGTCACTTTACCTCAACAAGTCACCCTGAAAATGAGACTCCTGTCCGCTGCTCTGTGTTTGGGTCAGACTCCACCACTTTGAGACACATATCTGTACCAGCTTTTGCACATCTGGAGCCTGAAACTTTGCCCTATTCTTTGCAAACTTGTGCAAGCGCGGTCAGACTGGACAGAGAGCGACTGTGAAAATCAATTGTGAGTCTTGCCACTGATACTCAGTTGGATTTAGGTCTGGACTTTGAAGGTGAAAAACTCCAGTCCTGAAGGGCTGGCCGGCGCACCTTTCACGTCTGTTTCTGATTCAACACTCCTGACTCACATAATTAGGTCATTGGCAGGACTCTGTGGAACTTGACTGCATGATGAGGATCAATTTCCGTTATGTGTGCTGGATCAGGGACTCACCTAAGGTTGCAGGACAGGTTTAGAGTCGTTGCTGGAAGGTTGATCTCTGGCCAAACCTCTAAGTTTTTATTTTTCCCAGGATTGTCATGCATTTAGCTCCAACTATTGTCCCACAAACAGCCTCACTGTCCCTGCTGAAGAAAAGCACCCTACACCATGCTGCTGCCACCACCATGTCAAGGATGGTATGTTAAGGATGATGTTTTTTTTTTTTAGGTAGGCCTTACCTGGTCTGTAAGTTTCGACTGACCGATATGTTTTGGTACCGTTGCAGTTGTACCATACCCCGTCCATTTTCAGAAGCTGGACTGACCGCTGGGCAGAGAGAGATTCAAAGCTTTGGACGTTGTTTAATGACCTAAGGCTGCTTTAAACTTTTGCAAAACTTTATCTTTGACCTTCACGATGCTGTTTGCTCACTTGTAGTCGCCAACAAACATCTGAGGCCTTCACAAGACTCCATTTACTACTGGATTTTATTTAGCTGTGTCACGGTAAACGGGGCTGAATACAAACGGCCTCTGCACTTTTCAGATTTTTATATATAAAACATTTCGGAGGAATGCGTTGTTTTCCTTTGCACTTCACAAAAATGTTGGGCCATCAGATAACAATCCCAATAAAACCCATGCGTCATTAGAGGTGTGAATACTTTTGGAAGGCGCTGTGTGATCAGTCAGGACGCAGCTTGTGAGAGGATGAATATGGTTTCTGTGTGCGGATGGAAGAGAGTGCAGAGGGAGTCTGTCCATTTTCTTTTACTTCTGCCCCCTTCCTTCACGCCCCCTGGTTACCAAGCGTCACCAGTTTTATCATAAGGACAGAAAAAGTTGTGGAGGGATCTGGATCGAGAGAGAGAGAGAGAGAGAGAGAGAGGGTGGGAGTGAGAGGGAGAGAGTGAGAAAACGCAACCCTTCCCACTCGCTAGAAATCACGGGGAGTGACTGTGACAGGAGGAAGGGGACAGAAAGTCTGAGAGCAGAAGTAAACTTCACTGGAACTTCATCACATGTCCCCCCAGGACCGAACCGGACTTTTTATCTGGACAACCCGAAAGATAACCTGCGAGTCAGAAGAGTGTTGAGGACTGCTGGAGCATGCGGTTCGGTTCTCTGTTCAGGTAAAACTTGCGCTTCTCCAGCTGCTGTCCGCTCCGACACACGTGTGTTTGCATCCTTTCAAAGCTGCCCGTGGCGGAGACGTTTTCAAAACTTTAATTTCGGGGCTTTTGGTTTTACGCACGACGCCTACATGTTGCGCACTGGGGGCGCAGAGCGAGATATATGGTAGGAATTTACCCACAGGCGCGTATTTTCTTTTAGGCAGAAGCTCCCCGTTTCTCCTGAGGGCGTATTTTTTTCCCTGAGGTTTCCCCCTGATATCAATCTCTCCCCCTCGCTCTCGCTCAGGGTTTATTTTACAATGTGCCACTGTAGCGGCCGTGCAGGAAAACGTGGATCCCGGTAGGGGGTCGTTACTTCGGCCTGAGCGGGTCTGTTGTGTTCCTGCCGGGCTCTGTGCGGGTTCCCTCTGTGTGAGTTTTTTTTTTTCGGGGGGTAATTGTGTGGTGTCGGGAAGTTTCCAGAGACCGCGGCGGTGCACCACAGTGGGAAGAAAGCACCGATTACTCTGCCTACATGTGGCTTGCGGACTGCTGATTGCGGCCATGGTTCGGTTCCCTTTTTCCTGGTGAGGGCTGCAGCGTCCATCCAAACCCAGTTGTTTAGGCTCCTTTTCTGACTGCACTCTTCTTCTGCTCGCCACTGCACTTGTCTCGATGTTTTGGTGCTTGGTGTAATCGTTATAGGTTGCCTTCTAACTGAAACAAGTTCATTTATGTGCAATTATCCCACTTTTAAAGGACATTTAAACGTTTTTACCACTCATACCCTAACATCCCAGCTCATGTTAACTTGGTGCCTTGCAAACAGCCTTCAAAATGTCAGCATGCGGTTCTGTGAAGGCCTCGTTGGTGAAGTTACAGAGAGGGTTAGGTTATAAAACAATATTCCAAGCTTTCAACATCCTGAAAACACCCTGCCCGTAGTGAGACACGGCGGTGGTGGCAGCATCGAACTGTGGAGACGCTTTTCTTCAGCAGGGCCAGAAAGGTTGTTCTGATTTCTGGAGAGACAAATGGAGGTAAATACAGGCACAGCCTGGGAGAAAGAAAAACAGTTTAGCTCAGAACATATTCATGCATTAAAATGGCCCAGTCAAAGCCCGGGTGTAAATCTAATTGAAAATCTGTGACAGGACTTGTTCACATGTGACATTGATCTGAACGGAGTTCGGACACTGGGCTGTATGAACAATCTCAGGTTTTGAAACAGCACCCCAACCTCTGAGCGTCTCACAGAGCGCATCCATCACGCAAACATTATAAGTGTATCACACAACTGCAAACCTACCACAACACGGCCATCAGGTTGGGCAAAGAGGAGCAGACATGCGCAATTCCCCTCCGGAGGAGCTGCAGAGATCCACAGCTCAGGTTGAAAAATCTGTTTAAAAAGCAATTATTGGCTGTACAGTCCACAAGTATGGCCTTTACAGAAGAAGAAGAAAAAAGTAGGCCTCACCCAGCAAACATCTGTACAGGGGTGCTCTGGTCAGATGAGACCAAATAAAACTCTAACCAAATTTAGCCTTACATGATGAAACACGGCGACGGTAGCATCCTGCGGTGGGGAGGCTTTTCCTCAGCAGGAACAGGGAGGCCATGAACCATTCCTGTTGGCCTCTCACATAAAACCCCAGTAAAACACATTAAGGTTCGTAACTATAATGTGACAAAGTAAAAAAATAAAAATCAGCGGATGTACAGTAAATACTTTATCAAAGTATATTAAACACCTCGCTGCTCAAGATGAATTTCACTGCCTGGCTGTGGTCTCTGAGTGTGGTTGTTGAGTTTGTGTTTGTTTAAACCACCTCCTCAGGGTGTGTTCAGGTCCTGGGAGAGGCATTCCTATGGAAAGCCTGCTTGCTGTTTAAACTCCCCGTGTTTGTTAACACCTCCTTGGATTTCCCAGATCGACGTCGGGACGTTTGCCACGAACCTCCAGCGAGAAAACACTTTTGTTCGCCCCTCTCCCAGCCCACACGCCACCTGTAGGAGCTAACAAAGTGGCACGATTGGTTTCTACGGTAAACATGGGCGACTGCAACATGTGATGGGGGGCGTTCACTCAACACGTCTGCTTTAACATGAATGTGGTCCGACGAAAGCTGACAGAGAATAAATGAAGCCTCTGTGAGCTTTAACGCAATTTCACGTTTATGTCATGGAACGACTCTGGGCCTCATAAAGGTTCTTATTCAGCCCGCTGTTGTTTTAAATCCTGTGTGTATCTGCCTCATCTCTCACCCTCGTTTTCTCCCTCAGGCTCTGCATGCTGTGGGGCTTTGTGGTGGTCACGACCTCGGTGACCAGCAAGGCTGCCAAGAGAAAGGTGAGTCATTAGATCATCCAGCTGGGTCAGCAAAAAAGAAGAAGATATTTGTCACAACAAAGGGGTGAAAAGGTGACAGGAGTCAAAGGACAGGTTAAGATTTTTCTAGCATCATTCGACAGCCTGAATGCACACTTAAAAAAAGAGCGTAGCGTACAAAGATTGTAACCTTAAAGGTTTTACTTGCAGCGGGAAGCTTCAGTGTAAATGTTTTGAGGCTTTAAATGCAAGTCTGTAAAATGTTACAGTGGCTTTAGGAGGAAATTGTAAAATTTAGAGAGAATTTAAAGGTAAAGTCAGCAGTTGAAGTCATCTGAGCTGCTAAGAAACCTTTAGAAGCTGCAAAAAAATTAGCTGTGTCTAAACTGTTTGTTATTGGATTTGGGGAAGCATGCAAACTCCACCCTGTTTTGTTTTGGCAATGAATGCTCTCCCTTTGCGAGCATCGATAGTCTCCGGGTTTTCTGACCTCCTTCCACAGCCCAAAACATTCATTTTAGGATAATTTGGAAGTAATCTGAGAATCTAAATTACACTTTCATAGCCCCACAAAAGAATTGCTACCCCTTCAAAGTTTTTCACGCTGATCATGTTACAGCCACATCCCAGAATATGTTTTTTTTTGGGGGGATTTTATGTGACGGAACAGCATTAAAGGGGACCTACTATGCAAATTTCTGTTTCTGCACATTTTTTCTACTTCCATCTGGGTCTTTACTGCTTCTAGAAAGAGTCCAACCCATAAGCAAATGTTTTGCTGGTGAAACGAGTCGTTTCCAAAACCTCCCCATTATCATGTCCAGGGGTGGACTGGGACAAAAAATCGGCCCTGGCATTTTGGACTAGACTGGCCCACCAAAAAGTTTTGATTCAAAAAGTTTTGTAAAAGACAAGGATCAGGACGGGCAAAGTAATCAATTTCCTCCTGCTCTCTGCTCTCATCTCTCTCGCCAACTCTCTCCTCTCCCTCCCTGACTTCTTTCTTGTGAACTCTCTCCTCTCCCACACTACCACTCTCCTCTTGTTGGGATGCTTTCTCAACCTGGCACAACAAAACGAGTTGTCACTGTTGGGTTTTTTTTCACATAAGGATGCAGTCAGTTATTTGAATGTCTGGTTGACAGACACAGCTGTATTAGCATAACACTGACACAAAATTATGTAATTTCTTCTAACAGTAGTTCAATTAGCCTAATAATGAAATCAGAGTGCTAAGTCACTTTTCATATTGGGGAGTGGCTTTCGAGAAACATTTGACATACTATTTGACTCTCTTACAAAGTCAAACATAGAGATACACAGTCTAATTGGCATAACAGGCAAAATGATATAGCAAAATAATATGATTTCAAAAATTGTGACTGTCTTGTATTGACCTTATCCATCTAAATAGAAACTGCCACCTGCCTTTCGTCAAGAGGCAAAACCTCATTTAGCCTTGGTGTAGCCAAGGCTACTCTAACCACAAACAATGATAGTCTAATGATGACATTTGCATACTACATTCTGTTATTGTTGGTGAATAGTGGTTTTAAGGTTCTCGCATTGAAAAGTGTTCAGTTCAGGGTGGAAGACATAGACGTATTAGCCAAACCAAGACTTATTTTCCCATGCACTCAGCGTAGGCTACAAAAAATCATCATTAGCCACTAGTGCTAGCATGAAGTTTATGGGTAGCAGCATAGACATATACGTAGACGCGTCGTTGGGCGCAGGTTCGCACGTCAACGTCACCGCCATATTGTATGTGGCAGAAAAAAGTTAAGTTCTGTTGTAGTGAACGTGGATCAGAGAAGATGCCTCATTCCTGTGCTGCATGGAAATGTATTCGGGCTGATTTCACTACTTGTATCTGCCTTCTATAAACTAAGGCTGCACCATGTTGCAAAACTGGACACACTAAAGCTGCAGAGTGGCAACACTAGGAAAAAGCTGTGCAAGACCATTCTTTTTCAAGGTTTTTAGCTTGCATTCAGTACCGACTATTGTATTTAGACATAGATGTGCATGCAAAGACTTTCAAGTATTATAAATAAGCCAAATAAATAGCTGTGGGATTTTATATATATATGTGTGTGAGTGTGTGTGTGTGTGTGTGTATTTGTGTGTATATGTGTATGTGTTATGAATATAAGGATCAATTTTTCAATCTAAACATTGTGGTCTTCATTATTTCATAAAACCGTGTCACATGTGTAACTTTAGGAACAGACTTTTTGGGGGAGTATTAAAGAGGTAAATTTACTAATATGAGAAAAAAAGAACTAGGACAATAAAGTAAAAAAAAACAACCATAAAAGTGGTAATGTTATGAGAAAAACGTCATATTATGAGAATTAAGAGGGAACATTTCCAGAATAATCACAGTTTGACGAATGATTTCACTCCTGCAGTAATAGGGCCAGGTTAGATTATTTTAATTATTTTCATTCTTTACGAGAATAAATTCAGGAGAATGAAACTAAAGGGATACGAAAATAAACTTGTAATATTACAAAAATAAAAATATTACGAATACAAAGTATATTCTGAGATTAAAGTCCCTCTGATACTGTTTAAGTGACTGAGTAACTGCAGATTTGCCACATGTAACATGGCGGACGCTCTGACGCATCACAGCAGAGGCAGAACCCGCCCAACGACGCGTCTACGTATATGATGTCTATGGGTAGCAGCACCTGTGTTTACTATACAAACTAACTTCACCATGGAATATTAACCAACATATTTTTGGGGTTATGTTATTTTATCGTATTCATCAAGGGGTTGGTTGGTTTATCCTATCATCATTACATAGTAAGACTGTCCGGCTTACCGCAGGTTCTGTTACTGCAGCAGCTGCACTGACATGTTCCCTGCTCGGTTCGCCGTTGCCACCACCACCACCACCACCACCACCACCATATTTTACATCAGACACCGGAGCAGATGAAGGGCCTGCTGTTGGGAACATGTCAGTCAGTTTGACACATTTCGCAGCGTCCGTTTGAAGAACTCGTTTCTTTTTTTCGTGCAGTTTCTCTGCGCCTCCCTTGCGTTTCTTATCCATTACTACTGTGAACACCGCTGCATAAAGTTCCACATGGAGCGTGAAGGTGTTTTTCTACTTTATGATTGGCCTAGCCCTTTAGACTGTCAGGGATGATAACCAATGGGCGGCAGTAGCCTGTGGTAAGGGCCGGATGATCGGAACAGACTTTTGCGCTGCTGATTTTATTTTTCTTCATGCATTATGCAAATATAACAAGGCCGATATATAATAATAATAATAATAATAATAATAATAATCCATCCATCCATTTTCCAAACCGCTTAATCCCTCATGGGGTCGCGGGGGTTGCTGGTGCCTATCTCCAGCGTTCACCAGGCGAGAGGCAGGGTACATCCTGGACAGGTCGCCAGTCTGTCGCAGGGCAACACAGAGAGACAAACAGGACAAACAACCATTCACACCTAAGGACAATTTGGAGAAGCCAATTAACCTAACAGTCATGTTTTTGGACTGTGGGAGGAAGCCGGAGTACCCGGAGAGAACCCACGCATGCACAGGGAGAACATGCAAACTCCATGCAGAAAGACCCAGGGGTGTACTCGAACCCAGGACCTTCTTGCTGCAAGGCAACAGCGCTACCCACTGCGCCACTGTGCGCCCTAATATAATAATAATAATACATATTATTAATATACATGACGGGTCTGCCGGCCCAAACAGCACGTCGGCCCACCGGGCAAATGCCCGGTACGCCCACTTCATTGTTGGAAGAGGAGCACGTTGGGTCAGCTGTAATTAACGCTGTAATGTGGTGCACAGTGGCTGCTGGAAAAGACAAATGTTTTGTTGTCGGCTGCAATAAACAAAATGTGTCCGTGGACATTCTCCCAGTCACGGAGAACAGAGCTGTGTGGCTTAATTTTATTTTTGACAAAAGATTCACACTTAATCAGACCGGATAGAGAGAACCCTCGATTTTCAAGATTTACCAAACAGTCTCAATTAGCACTAGCCATTACTTTGACTAGGCCATAAATAGGCTTTGAGCTAAACCACCCAGTGTAGCTCTGGCTGTGTGTTCGTTGTCCTGCTGTTGAACCTCGACTCTGCCACGGTTTTAGCTCCATCCATCTTCCTGTCAGCATTGACCAGCATCCCTGGTCCTGATAAAAAAAAAAATTATCCCTACATCATGATGCTGCTACCAACGTCTTTCACTATAGAGATGATGTGTTCAGGGACTACTTTATATGTTGGACAAATGTCTCGGATGTCTTCGTGTAGCAACCTGTCCAACATTACAAAGACTGCCCACCATAAAGTAAATAGATGAAATTGTCTTGCTCTGTGTCCTGACATAACTTGAGCTTTGAATTGGTGCTGCATAAATAAACTGAACTAAAAGAAATTAAACTTAGATTACATTAAATTGCACACATTAAATAGGCGATAAAGTGTAGTTCAAGACGCTTTCTAGTTATTTTTTCAAACCACAAACAAGTTTAATCCTGATTTTATATTAATAAACTTAACAAACTTATAAAGTGTGTCAAAAGACGTTTTCTGAGATCTTCACAAAGATATGCGCCAATTTTCTGTTTCAGCTTTGTTTAGGATGCCGCGATAAAAGCCTCGCCAGGCACCAGATCCCTGCACAGCGGCAGCCAAATTTGTAAAGCTTTCGGTAAATTGTCATAAATGCGAAGAAGAAGAAGTCAGCAGGTGTTTAATGCACCAGAGTTCGTGGCTGCTCCCGTGTCTGGTGCAGGTCTGCTTTTTACAGTGCAGCAGGAGTTTAAGCAGTAGCTCCAGAGGTCAGCAGCGGCTGCTGCAGGGGTCACTGCTCACAGCTCATTAATACTTCCAGTTATGTGGCTGCTGTGTGTTTGATGGCACTCCTTCCCTTCACAAACACACACCCATGCACATTCAACCCCGGTAAACCCACCTCCATCACCCTTTCTCTTTCCTTTTCCTCCCAGCCTCCCACGGTTTTTACCCCAGACAGCGACAGGAACTCTTATTAATCTGGTGGGAAATTTTGCCTCGTACACCTGTCCCCACTCACCCGTCCGCAAACAGTTACCCGCCGCATGTTTGCTCTGCTGTTTTCCGCCCGTGTCCACGCACACATTTAAGCCGCTGTAAATAAAAGCGCGGGGAAAGTGGGGCACAGATCTTAGTTTTGGTTCCTTTTTCAAAGGGAACTTTTGTCCGTTTTTGCGTGTTTGCCTCGCTGCCAACCAGCAGCTCGGTTATGAGAGGAGAAACATTTATCTACGGCCACAGAGGAGGACATCAAAGCCTCCAGCTGGCTCTCACATTTAGGCACTCACACTTACATGTACACAAACACAGCGCCAGGTCAGCCGTGATCTTGTCGTTCCTGCTGTGGGTGACTTTAGTGAACACAAACTGCGGTGAAGTTATCCGACGGCTCTTAAACTGCTGCTGGCAGGTGGCTGAGACGCTCTTAAGCCCAAGCGATGAAGACTTCAGGATTTATAGTTTGGCCTCAGAGGAAGGAAATTCATGAAGCTGTGGATCATCGGCAATCTGTGAATTCTTCGTAGTTTTTTTTTTTCTTTTAAATGGTGCCAAAGCTTGCAGTTTTTATTATTTCTAAGGTTGAATTTAAGGCTGCCGTTTGCACAGAAGAAGTGTAGGGCACTTGGGAAAGGATTCTTTTCATATAATGCTGACCTTTGCTGATTTCTGTTAATCTACAAAAACAGCTGCTCTAGTGAAAGAGCTGGTTCTGAATCGCTTCTTTCATCATATTGTTACTATTTACTGAATGCAAAAAACTTGTAAAGCTCCACAGGATTGAAGTAGTCTCAGATTTATTTGTTGAGTATATTTTAACTGCAGCAGGTGTTGACCGACGATAATAAAAAAAAAAAAAACTACAAAATATGACAACAAAAACATGGCTATGAAAACAAATGAAATGAAACGCTTTTTTAAATTAAAAAGCAAACTTGGTTGACATATTTTATTTCATTATTGTAGATAAAGACTAATAATAAGGGTCTTCCAGTTTGTTGAAAGTAATCATTTTATGGGGATGCTTTGTTTATACATTTGTTAGAATGGCCTAGTCAAAGTCAGGAGTAAATCCCATGGAGAATCTGTGGCAAAAAATATGATAAAGAAAACTTTAAAAGTCCTAATTACCGGTCATTTCATTCAATCTGACTGTAGTTAAGATTCTCAGCAAAGAAAATATGTGCAAACATTTGACACGCCAAGAGAGTTGCAGCTGTAAAGTACAAAGAATTGACTCTTGGGGGTTTGAATACGAATGCATGCCACACTTTTCAGATTGTTGATGAACCGTAACAAACGATGTATCATTTTACTTTCACGTCGCAATTATTCCCCGATACTATTAGTCCGTCACATAAAATCCCTAATGGAACACTTTTGTTGTTCCAGATAAAATGTGATTATCTCCAAAAGGTATGAATACTTTTGCAAGGCAATGCAATAGAGTGTTAATTAAAAAGGAAATATTAAATGTGTAGAAAAAGCATGAGATTCAGGAGTTTAAATGGTTTAAGAAGTTTATCAGAATTTGATGCCGGGTTTTTTTTGTCTCTCAGGTGGTCGGCCGAAGGTCCAGACAGGCGTTGGAGGCGGAGCCTGTTGACGGGGTGTGGTCTGTCTGGGGGGAGTGGTCAGAATGCTCTCAAAGCTGTGGAGTCGGTGTGTCTCAGAGGAGCAGGAAGTGTTTACCCCCTCCTCCATCTTCTCCGACCCTTCCTCTCTCCTTCGCCCCACCAAACTGGGCGGGTTATTATCCCGGGAGCGTCAGAGGACCTGCTATATCACCTGGGAGTCCTTACTATCCCCCTCGTTACCCGGGCCAACGCCCATCTTATCACTCTCCATCAGTCTCCAGGAGTCATAACCCTGGATTGCCTTTATATAGAAACACACCCACCGGTGGAGAAGGGCCTCCTGTTCCAGTGCAAAGCAATCGGTCGCCTCCTTTTTATAATTCTGAAGTGTCCCCCGTCGGTCAAGAACCTGCTTACCATCCCCCCTATCACATGACCCCACAGGGTTACAACCAGCCTGCGCGGGTCTTCAGGAGGCCAACCAATCCAGGAGCAGTGAGAGCCGGGGGTGGCGGGAGCAGGCGCTCTATCCCCACCGGTCGGGAGGGCTTGCCTTCGAGGAGGTTAGTGCGACGGGAGATTTTAAAACAATCCAACATTCCTTAAAGCAGTGATTCTCTTTTCTGTTTTTTTTTTTGTTTTTTTCCACATGTGACCTGACTCACCATTACTGATTAGTGTGACGCCTGTAAGCAGAAATAAGGTCACAGAGCAAAGAAACGCCCTGAAGCAAATGAACTCTGGAACCTTGGGTCAGCCCAATGAGATTTCCACAGCTTAAAGACTTATTACGCATTTTGTTCTGTGACAAACGGCAGAACAACGAGGCTCTGTTTCTGAAGTTGTTACTTTTTTAAAGATTTTTTTAAGCAATTCCCATCCCTCCAATCTATTGTTTGCTTATCCTGGCATAGTAATGAGGGGCTGACTCCTATCTCTGGCAATCTTTGGGCAAGAGGCGCAATATACCCTGGACATGTCACCAGTCCATCACAGGGACGAACAGGACAGACAACCATGTATACACACACACACACACACACACACGCGCGCACACACACACACACACACACACACACACACACACACACACACACACACACACACACACACACACACTGTTAAGGACCATTTAGAAACCGATTAACCAAGCTGTCACGTTAGACTGGAGTACCCAGAGAGAACCCACACATGCACAGAGAACATGCAAACTCCATGCATGACGACTGCACCACCGTTCAGCCGTACGTGTCGGTCATAAGTTTAAACCATGGAGCAGCTTCCGCTTCCTGAAAATGTGCAATTCACTGTAGGTTAGCCTAATAATGCTTTCAAAGAACAGTTTTTAATGCCACTTCCTAACTTGTTAGCAAGTTCAGTAGCTTTAAATGAAATATATGTTCAATAAACATCGAGGACTTTGCTAAAATCTTGCATCTTTATTTTGCTTCCAAAGAGGTTTCCTTGTAATCCTTGAAAGGAGTCTTGATCGAAATTACTTGAGGCTTGCTAAAGTTTTTTTTTTTTTTTGACTTTTTGCTACTGTTTTGACTCTTTTTCAGTCCAATAGCTAAACGTTTTCAGTGGAGGATTGATTTTGTTTCTCTAGCCTCTTAACCGTCACCTATGATTAATTTAGACCTAAAATGGATCCTTTTTCTCGGTTTTCCTAATTCTATTTTTTTAACAAATTCTTACGATATGCTGTGATTGGTCAGTTACAGGAATGGACAGAAACTGTAGGTGCTTCTCAACAGATTAGAATATAATCAACAGGTTAAGTTATTCAAACAATACAAGAGCGAAACGAATTTGTTGCATAGCTTTAATACTCAAAGAAATATACATTTCAGGTGTGTATTTCTGTTTATTTTTATCATTATGGTTTACAGATAATGAAAACTCATGATGTTTAGAGTGCTGTAGCCAACTGTATTGATGGAAAGTTGAGTGGAAGGAAAAAGTGTGGTAGAAAATGGTGTACAAGCATTTTACAAACATTTTATATGCTACCTCTGAATCTCAGGGCTAGGGATTCTTGCAGCAATAACCGTTGCAGTTGGTGAGTTGGCTTTTTTGTTTTGTTCAGCATTCAGAGAGTCATGGAAAATGTCGCTTGCACAAAAAGGAAGTGAGTTTTGCACGGCTGGCAGTAGCAACAGCGGTTTGTTTGGGACAAACAGTAGCCGCCACATTGTTCACAGACAAAGAAAAGATTTGTATCTCATCACAAAATACAAGATTGAAGGGATCTGTTGGATTAATTTCCCAGAGTGCACCACATTGTTGGGGATGCACTGAGGTTGAGATTGTTTATGCCTCGGAGGTTTTGGAGTTGTGCCCATCTCTGCCTCCGGTATCTGCTCTGTAATTACAGCGTTATATCTGGTTTATATCATTCGCACAGGCGCTGCGTCGCTCCGCCCTCTCACCACATCCCGCTGGATCCATGTTGTTTATATTCATCTAATCCCACCTCACCGTTTTCTCTCTGACTCTGACTTTATCTGTAAATCATTCCTGAATAACCCCTGCCCTGCGTTTGCCACTCTTTTAATTCGTTTTGCAGGGCTTCCAGCGTCCGTCCGGGTCAGTTTGGCTACGGAAAGGTTCCCTTCTCTCTGCCTTTGCATCGAACCCAGCGCCAAGCTCGGCACACTGCTAACGGCACCGACGAGGACCCCGAGGTCGCTAGAGGTGGTGCCCCGAGCGAGGAGGCGACAGAGAGGGAGAGGGGTGAGGTGGATAGGGAGGCAGAGAGAACCGAGGAGGAGAATGGAGAACAGCAGGCTGGTGAAGCACCTGCTGCTGAGGAGGAACCCGCTCCCACAGAGAGCCCACGCCAACACGGGGGCAGGACGTCACACTCTGAGACCAGGAGGAGCAGGCTCCCACCCCAGCACTCCTTCTCACGATCCTCGCCCCCATCCGTCTTCGTTAACCGCCACCACTTCGACTGGAACTCCGTCACTGCTCCTCCTCCTCCTCAGTCTCACCCACGCTCTCCAGGTAGCTCTCCTCTTTTCACCTCTCCTCTCCACCGTCCCAACCCAGCGCACGTAGAGAGGGAGCCCCACCTAGGCTTCGGGCCCCAGGCCGCACCTGCCGGCAGCGTCTACCCCTTACGGCACCCGCCCTCATCCTCTCACCTGGGAGCAGAGGCCGGCCGGCACAGAGGAGGCGAAGCTCCTCGGCCGCTCAGGTGCTCCGGCCCGGAGAAGGAGTTCCGCCGATGCTTCTCACAGGTAGGCTTGGCTGATTACAGCTAAAGAGCTTCAGAAAAGAAAAAAATTTTTTTGGCTTTTGCTTTTCTCAGTGAATCCCCTCATCTCACCTCTGCTTAGCTTCCAGTCATTTCTGATTTATATGTGCGCCATATGTTTGAAGGGAGCGGGTAGAGTGAGCAGCTGGAGGTCTGCAGAGTCTATTTGACAGCTATAAATCATTTTCCAGCTTCAGCGCTGCCTGTTTGTCTGAGCATTCGCGCGGAAACTTAGACTTGAACTACACACTTTTGTCACGAGGTTAAATGCAAACCTGTGGATCCATCGATAGGATTCGCGCATACATATGAATATAAACACTGGCACCACTGGTAAAGGTGTTGAAGACTTGATTACAATATATTCGGTACACAGTGAGTTTTGGAGAGTTTTCCCACCTAACTTACGATTCTCCTCACTGTGCATGGTAGTTAGATTAAGTTGTTTTTCACTTGTTTTTATCTTTTTAATTTGCTGCTCCATAGGCAAATCATCTCTTATGAAGATAAGACATACCTCTAGCTTTCTTTAAAGGAATGTTTTCACGTCTTCCCCATTTTGAAAAGTTGCTTATGTAAAGAGGCTTCTGTGACGCATCGTGTTTAAGATGCCTTCGACTTGTCCGCAGTAGGATTTGGTAATCGTGCACAGTGGCTATTCTACTATCTACAATTAGGAATACATGCTATAAACAGTGCATTTCTCTCCATTCTGTGCATTCAAACACACAGAATCATGCTCACAGATAGAAATCGCACAATACCATGTGTCTCTGTGGTTTTATGGGCTAGAAATGTGAGAAGATTAATGTAAGATGTACATGAATGTACATTTTTTCCCTTAATTAAATAAATGTGCTTAAACTAGAAGTTACTTTCTAAATCTTTTAATTAGATATTATGCTGCTGCATTAAAATAATTTTTATTTTTTTATTTTCTTTACAAATTTAGCAGCTTATCATTTGTATCATATGGGCGGTTGCACAGGGTGGCATTAGGAAGTGGGGCGCACAGGAAGCAGATCAAATTTGGCCTGAACCACTTTTTTGCATGTGCAGTCAATGGAGAAGGTGGCACATCCATGTGTTGTGTAGGCATTCCCTTCTTGCTGCTGAGAAGAGGGAAACCGGGTTATGTGCTTTCTGCAGGACTGCATATCATCTCCCCTTAAATCTCAGATAACCTCTGGCATTTTAATTGGTTTGAGGGCAGGAGATGGTAAGGCTCTTCCAGGGAGTCATTCATGTGAGAAACGCCACTGTCTGTACCAGAGGGGCCAAAACAATGTGGAGGAAACAGGACTGTACCCTCCACCCTGAAACAGGGGTCCAGGGACCTGCTGTCAGTTATTGATAGGGAATCTGTTTCTCCGTTGTGCGTCAAACTCAGCTTTATCAACCCAGGAGTGTGATGCTTGAAGCAGTCTGTTGTCTTTCTTACCGCTTATAAACTATATTTTATATTTGCACAGCATAGCAGATAAAAAGATAAATATACAGTATTTGTAATTTTCTACGTTATCTTGTCCCACCACTTAGTTTATGTTTCCGCTTTTAACAGTTTCGATTATTCTGGAGCAGCTACAATATGCTCGGAAAGACCATCAACACGGTAAATAATATAGAATATATACATGGAGAATGTTGTTGTCCAGAAAGTGGAACGCATGTCTTTGGTTCACACCAAACAGACCTTTTAGGACTTCAGCCCAGGCTGTTTGAAGGCAAGAAAGGAAAAATATGCTCTCAAATGGAGGTGCCTTAAGAGGCCCCCGAACAAAAGTGTGAGACACGTTCAGTGCTGATTGTTCACAGATGGAACAAGTAGGATTTTTTTTAAAAAAATACCCAGAAAAAAATAAAGCCAATACGCAATAAGAAACAGCCATTTCTCAGACATCACAGCGAATAGTTGCATGAGATAGAGAATACCGTTATTTACATTTACTGCATTGATTTGACAGCTGGCTACTGGCTTTGTAGTGATTACTTTCAAGGACAGACAGTAAATCAACCTTTCAATACTTTTGACACCTTACATTATCCAATGCAGAAACTATAAGTTTTCAGGATGTTTTTTTTATTTCAATCTCACACCTCATCAAAGACCAAATCCAGATTCCCGTGTGATGATCTTTGGTTTATTGGTCTTTCTGTATATGGAAGTGGACAGAAGGATGTTTAAACCAGCTCTTTCCAGCTGATGTGATGTGAATATATGAGGTGCTATAATCTAATAATGCAGCCCGTATGAGTATATCATCCAGACAAGCCAAACTAGTTCCACATTCTGCTGTTGTTGCCCTGAGCGTGTTACTGAGGTGGGATTTGTCTTGCTTGAGTCAGTGTGGTGTTTTTCTTTTTTTCAAAATTCATAGCATCCCTGCACAGTCTGGAAAAGTCTTATCCAGGTTAGGATAAGTATGGATGGAAAGACCCAGCCATCAGTATATCCATACATATATGCTTACACAGCCAGGCAGTTTCCTTATTTACAGCCCGATCACTGTAGGCATGTTTTCCCATGTATTTGAAATAAATTGGTTAAAAGGATCCAGAAAAGTGTGAAATTTTTATATAAATATTATGCGGGAACCTTTACTTCATGTACTAATACTTTTCTGTGGTCCTGTTTTTTTGTGGAGTACTACTGAGTACCAGCTCAGCCATCTCATTTCCCCTCCATCAGTGTCTCACAGCTGTTGGTAAAAGCAAAACCATCCTCCTTTGCCGTTTTATTATTTGTCCTCCGTTCTAGAGACAAAATGCAGGTAGAGACACTAAGGTTGTGATTTATGGGGTTTCTACTGTAAATCAGTTGCAACTCTGTCTAATAAAGATCAATCTTCTGCTTGGTGAATGATCTTGAAGAGTCACAGGGCCCATATCAGAGGGACAGAAATACCCAGAGAGACATGTGACTGGGTTATTTATTCCACGGGCTGCAGGTCTGCTTTAAGTGAGAGCGCAAGGAGAGATGATAAGATTGGTTTTAACACACACACACCGACACGCTTTCACATTTTCCCTCTCAGGCAGCGTATCTGCAGCCTGCCCTCGCCAAGTGGAAGCAGTCACTTGAAGTGGGAGCCAGCTTGGCACTTTAGAGCTCTTAGCTTTTCCCTCCGTAGATAATTTGGCATCCCCTCTTGCCATCTTTTACCCTCCTCTTGTTCTTCCTCTCTGTGTCCTGTCCTGTTCGCCACGCCCCCGCTTAAAGGCAGATTTAAGTGTCTTGGCAGCACGTGTCCCCCTGTGGGTGCCAACAGGGCTAATAGTGGTCCTCTGACGGCCGGTCCTGACTCATTGGGTTACGTATTTACCCACCGTTAGCCTCTGCTCTGGCTCTGTCTGCTCCTGCAGCAGGAAGCTTGGCTTTTTATATGTCTTCCAAATAGGTTTTAAGGGCTGAATGCAGGACTTCGCCTGGGCTTGTACGTGCTCAATGCCTATGTGTATGCCAGTAATTTAGGGGGTGAGCCAGACCGAGAGTGACACATCCCATTATCTGTTAGGTGTGTTTGTCATAACACGGCATGCCTGAGGCCCATCACAAGTACGACTGGCTGTGCGTTGGTGTGTGTTTTTTACTGTTGCGTTGGGAACTACGAGAGGGACAGAGGAAATGAGAAGGGCAAAAGGTGAACGTGTGTGTTTGCACGGGTTTTAAGAGCGGGGTGGTAGAGGAAGTGGCGCAGCTAGGCTGTTGTGAAAGAGAGCACTGTTTTTAGCGAAGCTGCCCTGGATCTGTCGCAGAAGCGGTGAAGAATTGGAGCTGTGGGCTCTGGGAGCGTGCGACTGGATGAAGAAAGAGCCTTTTGGTGGGGATTTTCTAAGTTACGTTAAGGAGGGTTGGCTGTGAAATCAGACAGAGTGGGATGGAGAGTTTGTTTTGATGAAAAAGTGTGTCTGAGGAGTGTAACTAGAGAAGAAGTTATTCTGTCGGAGGATGGGAGGAAGAAAAAGGTGCAATTTGAGAAGATTCTGTCTGACGTTTTTTAAAAATGGAGACAGCAGCTCGAAGCGCTTGCTTTCTAAAACCTTTCACGCTGAGTTTTGGTGACGGGACGAGCTCCTCCTCCTCCTGCTCAGTGTAAATATTTACCCAGAGTCACTAACAGTAAATGCCTCTGCATGATGGAGCGAGTGTTGCATTTAGGATGACCTAATAAGACGGATACCACCAGGGGCAGCTGTGTAACTGTAAACTGTACTAGAAAAGCGTTCCTAAGATTTGTGGGACTCACTGCTTCACCTCCCTCTGCGAATGTATAAAGAAACCAGCACGTTTTCGCCGATTTCCAGATTTCAAGCTGGAAAAAAGGCCGCCTAACTAAGTTCAGACCCAATTAAATAGGTCTAGCCCATTTACTGTTCATCTTTTTTATTAAATAAAATCTTTAAAAATATACAGATGATAAATAATGTTTTAGTTGCCTTATATTATTATGCGATTGTCTAGCATTTACCACGTACTTTACTTATAGCCATTTTGTCCTGTTCTCTTTGCTCACACAGATTGTATTTTATAGTGTCCAAACTCTCCTAAAAGTTGCTCGTATTCACATACTCCTGTGTTTTGGGTGACATAAATCAAGCAAAGTTTAAAAGTTTGTTGGAAAATTGTAACTTCAAGACTCTTTTAAATTTTAGCCACAATTACAATTGAACAAGGATCGTGTTCCTCTTTAAAGGTCATAGCTACAACTTTTCCATCAACATAATACATTTTTTCAAAAATAATACATCCACAGAATATCTAGATTGGTGTGGAATAAAAGTATAAATTGTACTGAAAATAAATATGTAGTATATAAATAATTGTTTTATACATTTTGACGGGTCCAAAATACATAAATATTTACTTCTGCTAACGATGTCAACGTCGACACGAAAGGTTTCGGTATCAAAAGGAATAGCTCAGGCAAGGCCAGATTATAGATCACAAGCACGAGTGTGCCACCTGCTGGCCAGGAGGAATTAAACTTGTATATATATCGTTGTATATATATAGCTAAGAAAATCTTCATCTAAATAACTTCAGTACAACAGATGTGCTCTTATTTGCATTGTTTCCTCTGCGATGGTCAGAGAGGAACATTTTTTGGAGAAATTTACTTTCACGACTTGCAGATGGCTGCATTGGTTTCTACATGATTGCATACCAGCACTAATAGCCAGGTTTAGGTAAGTGCATGTATGAGCAAATTTAGTGTAGAAGACCATGACGGGCCTGCTTAGAGTCCTTTCTTCAACCTGGTAGAAGATGTATAACGTGAATAAAAGCAGAGACTGCCAATCAGATCTTCTCGTCCAACATCAGTGTCTGACCTCCTGAAAGTCCTAAATTCCCATTCAGACGCTCCTAAACCTTGTAGAAAGCATTTGCAGAAGAGTTGGAGCTATTGCTGCTGTAAATACATCATGTTAGACACTGTGGCTTGAGATAAGAGGTCACTCAAGCTCATTCGTGTAAAAGAAAGTGACCCAATATAGTGCATTTTTGTTTTATATTTATAAATGCTCAGCTGATTTTAATAAATTGAATGAGCTATTAGCACCATTAGAAAGGTTAGCATCATAAACCATAACAGCAGTTTCTCTGTATTAGATTATAAATGTTAATCTTTTAATATTTTCCAACATTATAAGTCCATTTTATGCCTGTTCCTTCAAATAAAACTTTAATGGTATTTTTATTTATTTATTACCCAGCATTACTTTCTCTTTATGTCCAGTTAGCACAATCCAGAAAAAGACAGAAACAGATTTAAATCCGGACTGTAATCTTTAAAACTGTCTTTTGACCCAGATGACAATTAAACATTTTTGCATAGCCATAGAGTTTTTGAGGCCCAAATTCCTTAAAAGCCTCCAAATCCTTTGTTATATGAGAAAACCGTGAGATTTATTTAACGTTGTTTTTCCACATGGCGTTTTCACTACAACAGTAGTTTTCTCATCAACACGTATCTCGAGCTGAGGAGAAAGTGGGGGAATCAGCCGAGGGGCTGTAGCCGTGAATGGGGGCAACAGAAATACCCAAGCAGCAATGGATTTGTGGGGCCCTAGGAGATCTGCTAGGAAAGTGGCTGTGGTGGTGGGGGGTAAACCTCGGATCTCGTTAAGTGAATGTTCTCTCTCCGTCATCTTGGCTTGAGCTGAACTCAACATGACACCGCCTGGAGTAAAATGAGATTTTAATAAGAGGAGGGTGAACATGCACAGCTGTCAAGCAAAAGGTTCTGTTGGATTTATAACACAGGGTTGTGGACTGGAAAACAGCAAAATAACAGTTTTATCTAAATTGGATTATTTAAAAAAAAAAAAACTGATGAATTGGATTAAAATTAAATCAGCTGTTCAGTTCTAGAAGAAATACCAACAGCATTGGACATCGAGCTCAAAAGCTGCACAACAGAAGCCTTTTAAAACCAAGAGTTGCATAAACTCTGCTTGCGTCTCTGCTGTTCTTAAGACAGTCCTTGCAAACGTATCCAAGTTGTCCTGTTACAACCACTAATATAATTGAAGTTCTCAGGGGTTTTATTTGACAAACCATCAGTTGTTCTGTGAAGGCCTCACAGATTCATTAGAGCACAAACATCATGATGAAGACCAGCAAACACTGCTCACACTTCAGGGTGAAAATTGTGGAGAGGTTTAAAACAGAATTAGGTTAGAAAACAATATTCCATGCTCTGAATAACACTGGGGAAAAGTTAGGCAAATATACCAAAATGTGGCCGTCCATCTTAGCTGTCAAATCTGGTAAGGAGAACACTAATCAGCAAATCAACCAAGAAGTCTATAGTACCTCTGAAGGAGAGGTGGATATCCACAGCTAGGGTAGAAAAACCAGCTGACTCTATGCACACGATTCTGGCTTTTATAGAAGAGTGGTTAGAGGGAAATTCCTGTTGAAAGAAAGCCAGGAGGAGTCCAGTATGCAGTTTGCCGTAATACATTTGACATTTTGTGACAGAAAACACGAACACACCATCCCTACTGTGAAACATGGTGGTATCATGCAGGAAGTAGACCTTTCTTCAGCACAGTTATAGCTGGTGGGACGCTGGATGGTGCTAAATGCAGAGCAGTCTGCAGGTTGCAAAAGACTTGATACAGGAGTGGAGTTTCACCTTCCAGCAGGAAACCCTAAACCAGGGTCATTTAGATGTGTTGCAAACCAGTGGTCCTTAGGATCCACTGTCCTGCATGTTTTACATGTGTCTCTACGCTACCACTCCTTAATCAAATGATTGCATAACCCCCTCAGCATCCATCAAGGGCTGCAGAGACCCGTGAATCACCTATTTATTTAGCTCAGGTGTGTGGAGGCAGGGAAATGCCTAAAACATGCAGGATGGTAGGTTCTGAGGACCCCTGCCCTAAACATACACTCTGGGGTACAACGAAATGGTTCAGATCAACATTTATGCATGTGTTAGATTCAGTCAAAGTCCAGAAGGACATCTAAAAAAGTTTCTGAACGAGTTTGACCTTTTTATAAAACTTTCTTCAGTTGATGTCCAAAACAGGTAGAGACGCTTCCCCAGAATCCTTGAAGCTTTAATTGTCACGATGCGGTTGAAGGACTCAACAGCAGAATGTAATTATGACTATTTTAATGACAAATAACGAAAAACGTAGAAACTATCGTAGCACAGGAACTGAATCTAGCGGAGTGGCAGAAGGCATCGATCCAGTAAGGAAAACCAACGAACCAGTGGGGAGAAGAGAGAAACAGGGAAATGGAAAGAACTAAAGTGGCAAAACTAAATATGAACAATAAGAAAAGAAGCTGAAACATCTACATAAACCCAAAAAAAAATCAAAACACTCAAAAAGAAAGTACTGACTTAGTGGATCTACACATGCAGACCAGAGCTTTCAGGGTTTCATTTGAAATAATACAAATTAATGTCATTCATCCTTTTCCTTCCCCCTTCATGATCATACAGTACTTTATGTTGATCCATAACATAACATAACTTCCAAAAAATGATCAAAAAGGGGTCAAAAAATCATTTATACTACCTCCGGTCGTCACACTGGACATCTGACAAACAAAAAGCCATCCCCACCACGCCCTACCGTGTGTTCTTAATCTCTTAAATTAATGGGATGGTTTAAAAATTACCAAAGTAATCTAAACAACTCTAAATATAAAGTTATTGATTTCAAACTAACTTAAATGTATTCTATCTGTCCAGAGAATAAACTAAATGAATAGAACTTACGATTTACAAAAATTCGACATAAATGGCCACAACAATCCCAATAATATACAGTGAAGTTTGTGGTTGCAACTTGAGAATGTGGAAACGTTAAAGCTTTGCAAGGCGCTGTTTCTGTAACGTTATGATCTCAAAGGGAGCTCCTTCTCCTGCTAAACAACCCAACATCTTTTCACAGCTTTAAATGAGGTTTCTGTTTTTAGCAGATTGCTGGACGTCCAACCAAATTCATCCTCTCTTGACCATGTTCACTGTGTTATCTATATGTTTATAACAAAGCCAGTAAGTAGGTAAGATTTGCATGTTAAGGCACGTACTGCTAAGCTGCTCATATGTGAAGTTATTTTCCCACCGTTATAAAGGGTTCTGATTAACAATGTATTGTTAATAAAGTGAAATAAACCGATTTAGCTGTGTTATCCCTGCAAACTTCCTCCCTAAGCTGCAACCAAGCAATGATTAGAAGCAGACTGAAGACATCAATCAATGAACTAAACCAATGATTTCCTGTCTAACTAAATCTAGTAATCAACTTCTTGCTTCATTTCCAATCTAACTCCTCCTCTTTGATTTGTGGAGGTTGTTTTCGCTCTGAGCGTCTAAAGAGGAAAACTGTCGGCTCTGTTTAGATCGAATCAGGAACCAGTAACCAATTTCATGCTGATCAGTTTCCGTGCCAAGGGGGAGAGCCTCAGAGGAGGTACATTGTTCGCATCATCCCGGCACATTCTGTCTTTGGGGTAGGATTACATAAACCAACATAAATCAGGGGAAAATCTGCGTAATTTTGGTTTGGATCTGGATCCTTAATCTTAAAATTGCAAAATAAGTCACATGGTTTATGGGAGCTGCAGCTCTTGGTCTGCACCTATGCTTGTTTTCTTTCTGATCTTAAAGCAGACAGAGTTGCTAAAGAGGCTGATTAATACTTTTAGATGTGTTGCAAACAGAGCACGGATCTGGCTGTGGCAGTCGAGACCTGCAGAGTTTGTGTTGTAACCAAGCAGGCAGACACGCTGGCGGGTCTTCAGGCTTCCTCGGTGAGAGTCAGGTGATCGGATCTGATCCCAGCCTGTCATTAGACAGGAAATATACGATTAGGACTACGAGCACGGAGCCACGCTCTTCATATCTGACCGTAAAGTTGTTTTCCTCAGGTGACAAACAGATGTGTTAGACCGTCGCACGCACAGTGCTTTATTTGCTTTAATGCTTTAACAAGCTGAGGTTGAGGTGCTCCGCCGCAAAAACCAGGTGCAGCTTGTTCGTTCTGTTTATATGAACTCCTGTGTGCTTTAAGTTTCCCACAAATATTGCTTTCATGTTTCGTTTCATCCCTTTCTGTCTGCCTCGTGTCACTTCTCACTTGTTTTACAGACTTTCTGCATTATTTCACCATTTAGGACCCATTGCAGTTTTTGGATTTTATCCCGCACCTCGGGCCTTAACGAGCTAAGTCGTTAAGTAATAATATTGTCTTTATTGTCATTAAAACATACATTACAATGAAATTTGCTTTCTGCATTTAACCCATCCCCTTGGGGAGCAGTGGGCTGCCATGTGCGGCGCCCAGGGAGCAATCAGGGGTTAAGGGTCTTGCTCAGGGACCCAGAGTGCCGGCACTGGGGATCGAACCGGGTGGTTGCATCCTTCTCTGAGTGCAAGCGTGCTGCTCTAACCACTCGGCCACGAGCCCCCTAAAATGCAATCAGCAAATCCTCCACTTCTGTAAAGGTTAATGGATTTCACTTTCGCAATGAACCTGCTTGTTTCTGTTGTAAAGAAATCAAACAGGACAGTAAATCAAAAGTGAGAAAAAAAGCATTAAACAATTGACAGAAAGGTTTTAAATGTCCAGGGACAAAGGCCTCTGGAGCATAGGACATATTCAAGAAATATGTTTTTGTTTTACTTCAGATATGTTCATCCCAAAAGAAAATATTCCTACAACTTTCACAGCTGTAATCATCACCCTTACTTTTTAATAACAAGAAAGGGAAATAAGTGGAAGCAGAGTTTAATGATTTGATTGGGTCTACACTGAGGTAAAAATAGCCCAGAGAGAGAAAGTATGAGATAAATCTGGTTAGTTTGTCAGCCGGGGTGGAGCTCCTGATCTGGTTGCCCAGGCTGGTTGTTGCTTATAAAATATATAACTATATTGATCTTAAAGCCTGCAAACTCTTTGTTTGTTTTTTCAGGAAATACTAAATTAAGTGCATTTATTAAGATTGCAAATAGCTAAATTAGGATAAGTAACTCAGTAAGTGTTGAATATACATCAACAGGCAACAAGTTGTATTCAAACGTCACATTTGCTGTGGAGTTTTGAGGTGATTTCGTAACATTAGCCTTTAAAGGCTTGTATACAACATTGGGTCTGAATAGGACATTTTGCTTCCTGTGAAAAGTTAGGATAGTTTGTTTGGTCTCATGATGCGTAGCAGCCACCTTCATAAAGCATCATGGTGAATTAATTTGAGTACTACCATCCAGGTGTGGGCATGAAGTTGTAACCTTGTCGTCTTGTAGTACGTTTTGCAGGACATGCTGCAACCTCTGCAAGACCCTCTAGAGAGCAGGAGTGTGGGCCTTGGCTGAATTTAACTTTCTTAGTTTGGACGGTCTCAGCATTGCAGGAAAACGTCAGCTTGGCCAAGCTATCTCTTAGCTGAAACTAGGTAAATTCCTAAGTAATTAGATTAGCTTTATTTAGACTTGTCACCCTGAAATGGGTTAAGACAGGTTGCGTTTCGGGAAAGTTTAAATAAAGAGTTGCAACAATTTCTGTTCTTGCGTCTCACCTTTGACAGTTTATTCAATCTCCTTTAATACCTTCATTTCTGTCATTTTTTTTTTGGGTAGCGTTTTTCTTTGTGTAGCTTGGGTCCCTCAGTTTGTTTGGATGTTAGACAATGACAGCAAAACAAGAGAAAGAAAATGTCCGCTGTTAACACTGAAAATCCTCGTCTAAGGCAGGAAATTTGGATTATTCCAAGGTTCCTGTTGGCCTAAAGTGAAAATGTCATCCAAGCAGTGCCAGAGGATTTTTAACTATGATTTAAATCTGCATCCTGATCCAGAATTTTTGTATTAAGCCAGAAATATTTCTTAATTTTAATCCTAGGATTTTATTGCATTTTCACAGACTCCCTTGAGCATTTAAGCTTTGTTAAACCTTTTTTCTTATCTCCTGTGAACAAAAATTACATTTCCTACAACTTCCTTCCTCTTATGCTCCTTCACGTTGTTGAGCGACGTGCCGTTTATCCTCTCGAGGAGTCCTGACATCCCCCCGGGGTCGAGGCTGAAAGCTGGGTGGTTCCTCTGCAGAGTACCAACACCGGGCCTCTGGTACAAGATTAGCCAGAGAGGAATGTTAAAAACTGAAGTTACATTAGCAATGATCTATGTGCACACAAACAGCGATTAGTGCTGTTGCCTGTTGACCTATTGCTGCAGGGACCAGCGGTCAGTGGTTTTGTCTGCAAGGCTCTGCAGTAATCCTAAAGGAATGATCAGGAAGCCTTAACCTGTATGTGGTACTGAGGGGATGCGATCAGACTCGCGCGGTGAAGAACCGAGCAGAACGACAGCAGCGTCCCTGCCTTTCTTCACAATCCTTCACACTGCTCTGTGTTTTTGGTTTTTTACGTGGTGTTTGTATTTCACATCAGAGTGCTGTGTGCCATCAGGAACGTTTGTGTTTACATGTGCGCTGCCTGTGGGAAAGTATTTGCACCCCTCTGCTTCACAGGTTGGTGTTTATTGCCGACTCCCTGTCAGTAAAACACATCTTTAACGTTCACAGCTCCCGTTCAAAAGGAGTCTCTCACCAGCTGCTTTCACGGTGTTTTCCTGCTTTCTGATGCCCTCCGCTTTGACCCACAGAAACACTTTTTACTAGGGCTGCACAATTAATCGCATTTGCAATATAATCGCAATTTAAAAAAACGCAATCTCCAAATCGCAGAGGTCGGCAATTTTTGGCTATGTAACAATTAGTGAATCAGACGCGTCCTTTAGGCGTCAGTAATATGTTTAAAGTGGGTTTGCCTCCACAAGGAAGGGAAGACAGTTGCAGCAGTGAGATAATCTAATTTTATTACTTGTTTTAGAGTTTATATAATCATACTGTTTTACCAGAAACTTTCAGGAATCTCATCATAGTATCAAGTTCTGGTCAATCAGTTTAATACATAGACTTGCTTGTTGGTTGCACTTTCTTGTTCAACAAGGATTGATGTCCAAATCAATTAAAAGCTGTTCTCTTGAATAATATTCTGACTAATAAAAACATTAAAAGTTCTTCTTTTAAATAGTCCTTGTTTACAAACATCTTTATCTAGAGACCATTTTTGTTGATTGTAGTTAATGCAGAGAAAAGTCAAAATAAAATCGCAATTTTGGTTGAAATATATCGTAGTCAGAAGGCAATCATTTGTGCTCCGAGTTGAGACGCAGTGGGTCTTTTAGAACCTAATCTGCACAGCGATGAAACAGATTGATTTGTTGTTTGTATATGTTTAGAAAGACATGATAAATTAAACAGAAAAAAAATTATCGCATTAAATCGCAATATTAAGATAAAAAAAATCGGAATTTGATTATTTTCCAAAATCGTTTAGCCCTAGTTTAAAGCTCATCTCTTGTTACTTTTCTTCTGTTCTGCTCTCAGCATATGAAATGCAGCTTCTGTCTGATAGAATATAGGCTCCTCCTTGCTTTCTAATTTAACCAGAAATCATTCGTCCAACCGCCCTCTGACTCTGACTTGTCCTCGTAGTATGTCAAACTGAAGATGGGAAACAATCATTTTCTGGAGAGTAAAAACGTCTTGCTTCACATCATTTTATTCGTTCCTGTTCTGCTAAGGCTCGGTTTTTGATCTTTAAGTTGATTTGACATTAAACTTAAGGGGTTCTCATACAACTTTCCCCAATCATACCCAATCTGTCTAACTAAAGTCGGCCGGAGTCCAGTTACAGTTAAACGTTGTGTCTGAACTGTAATTATCTGAGATTTATCTTGACATAAAACCCAACTGGGACAGATGTGGAGGAGGTGCAGACTCCCTTTTCCACATGTTCTGCACGATTGGGGAAAAAATCAAAATAGGTATTCCTAACTTTTTTCTTTCCTTGAACACTGACCTAAAGCATAGTGCTCTTGTTGCACTTGCTGGCACCACTAAAGAGGACGACCAACCCAATCCTTTGCTGTATACGGGCCTTTGTTTCTGACTTGGCAGAGCTGCCATTCTTGCTTTGGTCCCCCTATATAAAACCACAACACAATGTTGAACAATAGCCAAAATGTGGTCTCGGCTGTGTGTTGGATTGGTCTTCTTGGACAAATAAAAAAATCAAGTGTGTCGCCCACGACGCAGGAAGGATGACGAGAGATCCCCGATACTTTTGAGCTTGCCCATAACTTCTGTGGTGACAGTGTGATGGTTCATCATGGTGGTTCATGTACAGCTGCATGTATTGGTCGTCAAACAATTTGAAACATATGGATCCCCTAAAAGGACATTGAAGGAATAAAATAAAATAAAATTTAATGTGCGCACCAGATCACTACGTTTCATTAGCTATGTTTACATGCACAAAATTCCTTGATCAGATTTAAATGTGTTCGAATTGAAAAAGAAAAAAATAATCTGAATACGTTGTTTATATGGGTCACAAAATCAATTAATCTGATCACAATATTCTGACTGTTATGTTAACATTTCTATTCCGATTAATTATGTCCATGTAAACATAGCTAATGATGTCACAGATGGCAGCTGAAGAACAATAGTTAAACGTTTTGAAAACACAATATACCTAATGCTGTTGCCCAAAAACTGAAGGAAGACCAGGTTATTTAATTCATTTACACGTTTTGGTAATCCTCTGACCAATTATCTTAGTGTTGTAATCCTATTTCAATACACAAATTAACAATATGGTGCACACGAGAACATTTTGAAACAAATCTTTTCCTTCAATTTCACTTAGGTGCTCCGTCAAACAGAGCTAACGGTGCTCCAAGTAATTTCTTGTAACAATCTTGGCAATGAGGCTGCTAAAAGCAACACATCCAAGCTGAGCAGTTAATATTAGCAGTCCAATATACACACAGGGCCACGATCAAGCTCTTTGCACATAGAGCGCTAAATGTGCTGAACTCCCCATGGAATAGGCCTCCAAGTTAGAGAAAAGTGAAAAGACCTTCAAATTGTGCAGATGGAGAAGAAAAAAAGGGGGGGGAAGGCACAAGCACCTAACCTGACAACAGCCAGCTGCATGTCGCTCCGCCTAGCTCCACTCACATACATCTGGGACTCCGCCATAGGAATTGCATTTACAGAAGGCTGGGCCTTATCAAAAATTCTTGCATATGATTGGATAAGCCACTTGTCTGTCATCTTTATTGACGTGCTATTTCAACCACTCACACCGAAGCTAACCCGTGACGCTAATGATAGTGACGCAGGAAAAAAAAAAAAATAATAATAATAATGTGTTTGCGGCTCTAGTGGCATGCGTTTTATTGACAGTGAGCTGACATGAAGAGGGGGGAAGACAGGCAGCAAAGCGCCGCGGGTCGGAGTCGATTCCGGGCCGACCGCGTTGAGGACTAAAGGCCTCCTAACATGGTTAGCGCTAACCGCTAACCGCTCCGGGGCGCGTCCGCGTCTGCACGTCCGTGTCTGCACGTCCGCTGGCCCCGGAAAACAAAACTTGCCAAATCCGGTCGGGAGAAGGGCGAAAACATCGTTTCCACCAACAAAAGCCTTCAGAGGCGTTCTCTGATGTTCTTTTAATGAAACAATATTAGGTAGATTGGACAACACGGAAGAAATAGCAGCATCAATGCTAACGCTTGCTTCCTCGACGAGCCGCCATTGCTATCAAAACAGTCTCACGTCATGGTCGCGTCTCCACTACGTCACATATATGAAACTCCAGCCCTGCATCCTGATTGGCCAGACCATAAATTTGGTTGGAGAAATCATTCTCTATCGGCGGTGTCCCAGATGTATGCGAGTGGAGCTAGGCGGAGCGACATTCAGCTGGCTGTTGTCAGGTTAACAAGCACCAGTAGTTTATAGTAAAACAATAATAACAGTGGTCACAGGCTTAAGAGCCTTGGTGAGATTAGGTCAGGTCAGTGAAAACATCGATTTTGGACGGTGTGACCTTCCTGGTCCTTATCTGGAGAAATGAGACCATTTTGCATCATGGATGTCGGACCTGATGAATAAACTTTGAAAAAAACATTGAATAACTTCAGTAATAAATTCCTGATACGAAATATTTTTTTTTTATCAGATTTCTGCTCCAAACTTAAGATTTATTTTAAAACTAAGTTTGAGTAAGATAACAAAACAAAAAAAACATTGCTGGAGACATTATTTTGAATAGTTTGTTACATTCTTCCTCTTTTGACAAGCTTTAATAACTCTTTCAGAGGATCCTGTTCAGTTTGGCAGTAAATCCACATCACTTTCTTTAACACTGGGAACTGAAGCATTTACTTTGTGGAAGGGTTGCGCTGTTTGAGGGGCCCTGCTATTTGCCTCAGTATGTGCCTTTACCCTGCACCCCACTCCTCTCTGTCTGTTCATGCTCTCCTTAACATGAATAAAGACCCCCTCACCCCTTTAGTCTCAGCATACATGTCCTTGCAATAACACAGATTCTCCTGCAGTGCCATGAAACTGAAGTGAACGCGTCTTTTGGTGTCTGTTTTTACTCTCACTTCACCGTCCGTCCTTCTTCCCTCCACATCATCCATTAGCCTGCTGATGTTTTTGCACACACTAAACTCTCAGGGGTGGGGGGGGGGGGGGTGTCTATTCAAACTATAACGCTTCTGTCATCAGCCGCATGACTGCACACACTTGAGTCTTCTTGCATTCTTTCTTTTCTCTTACGTTCGTTCTGTGCCTATAGTGGAGGGTCTTTTTCTCGTTTTCAACACGCCGTAGCATTGCACAGCTGCACACGGCACCCCTGCATGCCTGATTTCGTTCGTCCATTGTGTATGCTTATACAAGAACACACACTGGCCATGATATATAGACGCTACCCAGCATTAAATGTGGCTCTGCATGTTTATGTCCTGCAGAAATCTTTACAAGCATCACTAACCACATTTCCCCCATCCACCACGGCAGATTTACACGGTTCTTTGATACGTCGGGTCACAAACGGGCTCTGACCCTCAAGGACCTGGGTTGCACTTCTGGTTTTACTCAGATTCGCTTTATCGACTGAGCTTTAACACGCCTCCTAAATGAAAATCTGTTAATTTCTGCAGAATAAAGCTGCGGCATACCTTTCCACATAAAGTTTTAGGAGGTGGTTTCACACGTTGGCAGGACAGATGAGCCTCTGAGACACAATTGCGGCACATGTTCCTCCTGACAAGCAATCGGGTTGGAGTGATGAATCCAGCGAGCTGAGTGTCAGCGAGTGCACATTCTGCTGCTTTACCCATGAGAGTCTTTTTGGCTAGACTTTGTCGCTGCGGCTGGTTCGCATGGGAACTGCGGACCTGCGCACAACTGTGTCTTTGAATGATCATGTATGAGTAGACTCAATAATTCCCTTGCTCTTGTCTCTGCAGAATGGAAAGCGTAGAAATTTCCAGCTGCTTGCGACAGCTGTGTGAGTTAAGAGGTGGGGGGTGAGAAAAAAAAAAGGAACAAATCAAAGACGGAGAGGGGATAAAGACGAGGAGATTTCAGGGTTGACAGAGATTAGAGGTGCAAAGAAATCTGAGACGTCTGTGTGCGGCATGCCAGGGTGTATGTCTCTGTGATAAAGCCAGCTGCGGATGGCAGGGCTATGAATCTTCAGGCAGGGGTGATTCTGTCTTCCCACGGTACTACCTGGATGTGTCTTCACTGGTGAGATGTTCAGAACGTTTGCTTAAATAAAAGTATCAGTCAAAAGGTGTAAATAGGGCAGAATTTATCAGCCAAGTTCGACGCTCCCTCCACCAAAACTAGATCTGAAACGGAACAGTCAAGAAACCAAAGTCAATAAAGTGATGGGAAAAGTGCTATCAGGATTTACGTTGAAAAACAGCCAGAACCCTAGATTATCTTTGGAAGATTATTTTTCCTAAAACCGAGCATGAATGACTGAGCCTGAGAGTCTCTGAATCCAATCTGTAGGTTTTGCTTTGGCACAGACCAGTCACAATTGAACAGGTTGAGAAGGCCTTGGAGACCACAGGGAAAACTTAATCGGGCACGAGGGAGACATAAAAGCCCCATTTACACTACCCTTGTTAAACCGATCCATTCCGAGTTTGGACCGAGCTTGGATCAGTTAACCGTGCCGAGCTTGGTTCTTACGACCGTTTACACATCACGCTAGCACGGTTCCTCGCCTCCTAGCGACGATCTGCGGTACTACTGCTCTCTAGGATTGAAGGAGGGACTCAAGCAAATCAAAATGGCGGCGCCCGTAACATTCAGGAAGCTATGCTTGGTTATAATTGTGATATTTCGTTGTCAGGCGAAGAAGGCAACCTTTGGTAAATTTACTTGACGGAGTCGGCTTTTGGGAAGTGGATAAGACAAACAAATGTCTAATCAGGGCTTACAGACCCAGGAAACGACGACAGACGTCGAGGTTCATCACACTGCTAAGCAGAATCATCACTGGAAACCGTGTGGCACCGTAGGGAAGCTAGTATTTTTATGAATGTCTGAAATGGCGAAATTAGTCAACTGACTGTAAGGAGATGACGCGGTCTGCTCATGCGCTCTTTGTTATCAGAGAACCGAGCCACTGAAAAACCGGGCCGAGCCCACCTATCGAACTGGTCTAGATTTAGCACGGTTCGGTTGTGTCTGGCACGGTTCAGTTCAGTTTGCCTTCCATTTACACTCGATAGTTATCTCAGTTACCGAGCTCAAGCCGTTCTCGGCACGGTTAAAAAAGGGAAGTGTAAACGGGGCTATAGTGAGAACATTTGAATAAGAATCGTGATCATCACTTTGAGATCCTTTGGAGACATCTCTTCATCGCTCCTCCTTTGCATTGCCATGGCAGGATAATACCAAGAATCCCAGTAAAACACAAGGCGGCCGTGTCATGGTCGGGCACTGGTTTGATTCACTTGGGTATATAAGACCTAATTCTATTTGATAAAAAAATTAACTAAAATTTACACCTCAGTTTATAGCCATAAACTCCTGGACTCCTAAAATTATTAAAATACTTGGTTGTGGGTGGAGTCTTTATTTTTAAGCTTATTTATATAGCTGACCATATTTTATATCTATATATAATGGAAGTGGACATGTTATTGGATTGATTGAGCACGGCCCATATAACAGGTTTAGTTGTCTGAGCCTCAAGTTAGATTTGTGTGTGATTTTTAGGACATAATAAAGGCTGCATTTAATGATCTCAGCTCACAAAGCTGCAGATATCTTGAAACGATCTCCAAATACTTTAAATCCTTAGATATTCGGATTTATTGGATATATTATTTATTCTTCTCTTAAGCTCCTAATGTTTTTTCCACTATGAGAAATATTGTTGTAAATGCAACCATCTGTAGTCCTATGAAAAATTTTCATCAGAAAACTTTACATACTATAATTACAAGATACCCATTCATTTCTTATTCATTTCTATTCATTTCTTTCTAAGGACTTTCACTTCTTTTTCACTCATTTGTTTCATGTCTCGTCATATCGGACCATGACACCATGGAGCAGCGTGTGCTTAAACTGATGAGTAAAAAAGGCGAGTGCAGAACAAAACAATTGTCTGGCCTTAGAAACAATTTATAGCAAATGAACATCTAAAACGGCATATAGTAGATACAACATCCATGAAAGACAGGACCTGAAGACATGCATCATCTTCAGCTGATCCACTGTATGCTAAGTTTTCAGATGATGGCTGTTTGGGAATTACCTTCTTGGTGCAGAGTTAGTATTTTAAAGGGGACATATCAGGCAAAATCCACTTTTATAGCCCTTGAATACATTTTGTTGTGTACTTAGGGTAGTGGGTGTGTGTGGGGGTCTGCCTCCTTTAGATTTAAAGAGACAGCACCATAACGACTTGCTCTCAGACGCACCTTAACAGACAGGGTTGAAAGAGGGAAATGTTGGGAAACAGCAATGAGGAATTCAGACCAAAGCATTGCAGTTTCACTTTATATAGACCATAACTGAATGATTTTAATGTTCAAAGATAGGCATAAAAAGTCAGTTTTAAAGAGTAAACTCAATAAATAGGAACAATTTGTGTTCATTTTAGTTTTTAGTAACTAAATCCTTAAAGGACCTGTTTAAAAACGGTTCTTTGATTAGTTGTCTGGTATGTGTTGATGAAACACCGGTATGGATGAATTGAGGAGCCTTTTAATCTCTAAATGAGTCATAGTTCAGGGTCATAGGTCACTGAAAATGTCCAGGTACTTGACTGACAAGTGACAAAGCAAACAAAGTCCAAGAAAAACTTGACAGATCTTTAGAAATCGTAGAAATATATTGGTCAAGACAACCTTAAAGGACTGCAACTTGGTCCCCTTGGAAGAAGACTGTAAAGAACAAGGAATGGTTATTCCTACAGAGCACCGTGCAGCAGATATGAATGGTGACAGTTCTCAGCTATCTTGTGTGGTCTGACGATGGAGCAGCTCAGCGAGTGGATGCCGTACAGCACAGCCCATTCACGTCAGCCTAAAGTTTCTGATGCTGTTTGTGAGCAGGTATCCACGGCTCCACGAGGACTTCTTGAATGAGCACTAGCTGCTCATGCACACACAGGCACGCCTCTGCACGTGCTCACATAGTCATTCACATTCACCGAATCTCTGGGCAGATTTATGGGGGCCGCCGGCTCCAAAAAATCTATCACTTCCATATGTTGTGAAAAGCGCTCGCTGCTGGCCAGCGCAGCATTCAGGCTGCATGTGTGTAAAAACCACGGCGTGTTTGTGCCCACCTCCACGGCCTCCTCTTAACTCTCCTGTTTCATTACTTTTCCGTCGTCGTCTGCTCAATCTGCTCCACCCCGACTTCTCCAGGGAGAGACACAGCCTTTGCTTTGGTAGCCATTCACAGCGGTTCAATGTGTGGCACTAAATTATCTGACCCCCCCCCCCCCCCCTCTCTGTCTTTGTGTTTTGGCCCTCCAGGTGTGCGGAGGAGGTGCGTCGGACTCCAGAGCAGAGCAGTGCACGGCCTTTAACACCCGGGAGTTCATGGGTCGCCTCTACAACTGGGAGCCTTTCACTGAAGGTGAACACTGAGTTAATACACTCGCGCGGTTGTTAAAGAGTTTCCGCGCTTTAATTCAGTCGCTGGTTTATAGGGAGAATTAATTGGCACAGCAGCGGCGTGTGTAAAGTGTGGGTTCAAATTTCTCTCTAATGAGTGTGAGTTGGAAGGCCTCCTCTCATGCCCAACCCCTACAGCATCCCCCCGCTTCTCTAGCATCACAGCACCGAGGGACATGGGAGTCGAGAGGAAAAGTGAATGACTGGAGCTCGGTCTGCTTCTGTTCTTTGCACAAAAATACTTTCCTTCCTCTCTTTTTTTTTTTTTTCCTTTTGTTTGTCCAACATCTCTTCCCTCTCTTGCCCGCCTCTCCTGCCAAGCGTCTCCTCCCTGCTCTGACTGAGGACACGAATTCTTGCAGCGTGAGATAAAGAACACGCGAGTAGTGAGAGGTGATGAGATGCGAGTGCGTTCTGTCACGTGACCAGCGGCAGCAAAAAAGAGGACAATGGGGATATTGCATATGCTGCGGTTTGATTATACTTAATGTGTTTTAAAAAAATACTTATAATGCGTCAATTCGTACTTTTTTTGACGTTAAACCCAAAGGCGGGTGGATTCATTTGTGATACACCAACATGGGATACATGGTTTTCACTAAAATAATCTCTAACGTGTGGCATGCATCTGTCTGCAGCGCCTTTTAATCTGACAACAGTAAATAGAGACAAGCAAGCAATTGCTTTCAGAGGTTAAATAATTATGGAACAGAGTCCACCTCTGTGTAACGTATTCTAAGTGGTCAAGGCCGGGCAAGGAGAGCATGAATCAGAGAAACAACCAGGAAGCCCATTGTAACTTTGGAGGAGCTACAGAGATCCGCAGCAGGTTGGAAAATATGGATAAAATCGGGATAACAAGAAACCTGTTTGCCCTAGAGTCTCTAGATCTCTGTAGACGAGTGACAAAAAGAAAGCCTCTGTGAAAATAAACCCAGAAGAAGTCCCATTTGGCGTTGGTCTCGATCAGTGAAGGAAACATGGGTTAGAAGTTGCCCTGGTTCCATTTTGCTCTGCATGCTTTAGAAACCATCAGTAGGTTGAGATGTGGTGGTGGAAGAACCGTACTGTGGGGATGCTTGGCTTTAGTACAGACAGGAAAGATGGTCCCACTCGATGAGAAGATGGGTGGAGCCTGTTAGAGGCTTCAAAATGTCCCACCTAATCAAAAACCCAACCTAAATCCAGGAACAAATCCGCTGCAAGGCTGGAAAGTCGATGTTGACATAATCTCTCCATTCAGTCGGACTGAGCAGAGTTGACGAACATTTCACGTGTTTGGCTCCCATAAGACGGTGGCTGTGTCATCCTGTGGGGTTAGCTCTTTTTCAGCAGCGACAGGAAAGATGGTGAGAGTTGATGAGAAGACGGACGGAGCAAAAATGCAGGACAATCGAGGAGTATGACAACTTTGCAAAGCGCTATATGTGATCCGTAAATGTTTGTGAATGTATGTCTTTGTTTTCCACTGCTGGCAGAAAATAAACGAGACACAGAGAAAGACTTCTACAGATATTTGAGGAATGTTATAAAAAAAGAAGAGGGAATAGAAAGATTATTAGAAATGCGGGAGGGGGAAGGAAGAGTTAAACACAGCTGTGAGATGATCTCAGTAGTGTTTGTCATTAGACTTTTGAAGCATGTGCATGATCTCCTGTGTGTTCACATCGTGGGCGAGGTCGTTCTAGATGAGGATAACTGTGTGAATCCGGGATAACACGTGGGGAAATAGTTTGCGCGTGCATGTTTGTGTATCCGTCTGCCTGTGCGTTTGGGATTTTACTGTCTCTGTAAAGCTGAAGCTGTGAACACACAAACACTCGGAGAACACGGACCCAGGAGCTCCGCTTTTACATACACAGCTTCGGTTTTGGTTCTGTTCTGTCAAAACACGAAACACGCTCACCAGTCCACCCCTAAACATACGCAGAGCTCGAAATTGAAACCAGATATCCAGAGGAGTGTGCAACAGAAACATAATTTTCTGCTAAAAACTGGAAACCCGATGCTGCTTAAACATTCACAGTTAAAGCCGCTATAGTCAATTTATTTATGTAAGCACTGGATCAGATGAAATGACCCAATTAAATCCCCCCTCTCTGTGTTTTTTTATAGTGTCAACCACATATCTTAGTTTTCCATCTTGCAATATTACTGCTTCGGATCAGACTCATGGCTCCCTCCAGTCTCATTTCCAGCTGCAGAAAAACTATTTTCATGGGGGAAAAAAAAGCAACAATAAACCCTCTCTTTGCTACCTGCTCAGAAAGCCAACAAAGTTAGCATTCTGCCAGATGTGTCCCAGTTTTTATTTTGCATCAAATTAAGCTGATGATTTACATATTCCACATTCCAGGTTGAGTATTCTTACCGCTCTGGTGCCTACATGTGGTTTGCAAGCTGAACTCCAGCTGATAAATGCCCGCAGCTACTGCAGAGTCATTTGACGCAGGACTGAATGCAAATTGTACAAAGAGGCCAGATGTTACTTTGGGTTTTTTGTCCAGGAAAAAGCATAAAGAATCGAAAATGTTAGATGCAGATATTTCCTCAGGCAAGCAGGAATGATAATGGAAAGCATCAACTCCCAGTTTCTCTGTCCCAGACGTTGCTGGCGCAGAGATCCGTGTCCCTGGTTGTCGGAGCTGTTTTGGCAGAATGAGTGTTTGATACACTGTGTAACGCTGGTTGTGGCAAATACATATTTGCAATAGCAAGAAATCTGCCAATGCTGTGGCGGTTCAATAAAAATAAATACATCTGTTTTATTGCCTGCAGTAGTTTAAAACACCCTGACAGTAAATCAGAATCGTTTTTATTTGCCCACCATTGTGTATACAATGACTCCAGTTACAACGCTCACAACGCTCAGGCATTTATACAAAATGAACACGGTATGTTTTTTCTATGCAGAGAAACGAAAAAGGGGAGGCTGTGAGTTGTGAAAGTGCAGTATACTTATTTTGTGTTACAGAAGCGTAGCTGACTACGCAGGCTGCAAGGTGTTTAATGTGTTCAGAGTAACAGCCTGGGGGAAGAAGCTGACCTGAGGGTAAGAGTGTGAACGGTTTGTGTGCAGGATGTGTGGGGTCTGCAAAGACGTTTAGCAGCCCTTTTCCTGAACAATTCCTGGACGGAGGGATGCTCTGCACCGATGATCTTCTCTCGGTACCTAATTGTTTGTTGTAGTTTGGACCTGTGCTGTTTTTGTGGATGAGCCAAGCCACACAGTGATGGACAGATACAGGGCAGCCTGAATTATGGCGGTGAGGAAGGTTGTACTTCTTGAGTTGCTGCAGGAACTACAGTCTCTGCTGTTACTTAATCTGAATATGTTAGGACCGGAACAGATGGACCCAGTGTTCAAACCAGACAAACAGTTGAGATTTTGCGAAAACAGTTTATTGAAACTGAAGCGGAGCAAGCGTCAACAGCAGGAGATTCTGAGGACAGAGACAGCAGGTTAGTTACCACGTCTTTCTGGAGGCTGAACGTGACCGTCACTAACCTCTGGTCAATATTCAGTCCCGATCTGGTGATTGGTGTCGGTCCCAGCCGGCTGGCTGTCAACGCTGCACGGCGGTCGCCGCTCTGGGCGTCCCAGAAGCTGGTGCATCAGTGGTCGTTGGACAAAGCCGTGAGACTGAAGATTAGCAGGATGATCAGAGGGATACGCCAAAAACCGGTGTCAGATCCAATGTCAGGGCCAGGTAGTCAGAACTCCGAAGAAGCGCCAGAGGATAAACCAAGATGGGGTCAAGTCACAGTTCCAGGTACGGTACATGATCAGGCGAACAGGGTGGACGAGGACAGGCAGGCTCGGAGGTCAGGTCAGGCAGAAGTCAGGAAAAACGGATCAGGTCAGAGGGGTCAGGTAGGCTCAGAGGTCAGTAGGCAGAACTAGCCAGGTCTTCTTCTTGTTGAAATGTATTGGCGGTTGGCAAAAACGTTTGGTGAGCATTACCGCCACCAACTGGTTAGGAGTGTGGACCACATGACAAAAAAAAAAAAAAACTATATCCTATTATACAACTTACTCTGTTTCAAAAACTCAAATATATACTGTCATATGCAGGTGGAACAGGTGAGCGGTAATGAGAACAGGGCGGAGCTAAACAGGCGTGTGAAATAAGTGATCAGACCAGACATCAGTGCCGAGATCATGACAGAATAGTGTCTATGTGTAAAGCCGGCTTAACACTGACTATGTGCTTTATACGCTCCGTCCTTCCGTAGCAAAATGTGCCAAACTGGATGCTTCATGCATCCATACCCCCTCTGTTATTATGAAATAAAACAGGATTGGCTTTACACTTTGTGTCTGACTTCCTGTCTGATTCATCTGTTGTTTAAAAATTGATGCATTAGGCTCCGCCATCCATCAAAAAAAAAAAAAATAGACTCGATCCATATTTTTGAAAAACTATGGAGGAGGTGATACCGTAGAGCCTGTGGGAAATACTCCACTGACCTGAATGGCTTTTATTTGCAATGCCCAGATGATGCAGTCTGTGTGAATGGCAGGTAAGGGACCAGCTAAGGTCCTGGGAAAGAGGCACAGTTATCAGTAGGCATTACCTTTTTTAATTAATTTACAGCAAAAGATGAAAATTATCTTATTGGTAAAACAACTTAAACTTCAAAAGCGTAGTGTTTGTGACTAAAGAAGGACCCAAGCGCAGAACGTAGTTAAAAATACTTACAATAAACGAGAACTATGGCAAGGAAACAAACCGTGATGAGGTCAGATGGCAAGATCTGGCAGAGGAACGAAGCTCAGAAACAGAGAAAAACAGAGAGAATATATAGTGAGGAGAAAACAGGCAGAGGAAGAGCTAATCAGGTGAATGAGAAACAGCTGAAAGTAATGAGAACCGAGGAGCTGAGATGAGGAGTGAAATGAACTGAAACAGAAAGGAAACACAGACGGGATCTAACAGGTAACAAAGTATACATATAATAAACCGAATCCACTAACTAATCTAAAGAAGTAAGGACTAAAATATAAACAAACAACTGAAGATAATAAACTAATTAAAGCACAATCCAGGAAAATTAAAGAATCAATCAAAAATATATACGTTGAGGGAAAATCAAAACCTGGAGATTGTGACAATGTCATGCTGGTGAGTCTATTCAAAAGTGTGGAAGGTTACTAACATAGCTGTGGCCCGCATGAGTTAGACTTGCTTTATTTGACCAGCGTCTCCTGGGGGGAGAATACCTAATGGTAAAAACTGAGTCAAAATCACTATATAACAGCTAAGATACTAGCTAATGATAACTACCCCGCTGAACCCCCTTCAAAAATCTGAACCGTCCCTTTAAAGCCTCCTTGAAAGACGAGAGGACTGGGCAGCAGCAGAGAAACATGACAAGCTCCAATAATAAAACATCTCTGTAATGTATTGCTACGAGGGGCTTTGAATAAATCAGCCCATCAAGTATGTTTACTGGACGTGGTGACCTGGATTTGAGCCGGGAACTTTTTTTTTTTTTTTTTTTTTACCGTCTCCAAAGTAAACCGTGTTGTGTTGTATAGCTTAAACGTCTAACACTGGCCAGAGCCAAAACCTTTTACCTCAAGCCTCCCATCGTCAATCTGAAGAGATAAATGGCTTTTATAGAGCTGCGCTTCATTTATAGGTGGTTCTTGTGTTGAAGCATTGATGGAGTTTTCATGCTCTGTATTTGTCTGATTTGATCTGTTGCACTAGTGCATAAAGGCTATCACAAAAAATAACATTCCTGTTTAATATTCCCTCATACTTTCAGCATTTTATCAGCGCTGCGTGTGCAGGTGTTATTTTACTTGAACATTATCCCCTTTTTTTCCATTCCCTGTCCCGTTTCTCGACACCAATCCTCCCCTCTTCCTGTCCCACTCCCTCTTTCTGGCTGTTTTGATTGTTTTGATGGACTGATAGCGGGGAAGCACATTTAACCAATATATATTCCACTGTCTGAACACTGAACTCAGAATGGGATGGTGGACACAAATGTAAGACCAGAGGAAACGGAGAAACAGAGCAAGTGAAAGTCAATAAAGAAAAAAGTTTAGAAAAAAAATACAAATGAGAATAGAAGTTTGGTCGAATATTAATTGAGGTTTGTGAAAAACAACCTTTAGCTCCTCCTTACTTGTTTGTAGCACCCTCGAGTTTAAAATTATGTAACTTTGACAAACAGATGGAGAGAACAATGCACAGAGGGAAAGAGGGCTTAAACGCTCCACCTTTCCTGTATCCTTTATGTATCCTTTTCTTTTCAGGAGATGCTGTGGAGAAAAATAACCTTTAGCACGCTACACAGCCAACAGGCTCTGTTTACACAGACCGAGTTTCATTACATTCATGGTCTAGTTTGGATAAAAAGATCTCAGGTAAATGCTGGACAGAAGCGATGGTGTCCCTAACTGGGTCAATGTTGGACTAGTTTTGGTCCTAGAATTACAATTGTCCAGCCTTGAAGTAAAAAAAATGCATGAAGTAGTTTTTCAGCGTCTCTCCCAGACAGAATATTTCTAATTTTGAGCAGTATCAAATGTTGCACTGAGCACCGAGCAGCACTTCTAACAGGACAAGTAGAGACGCAAGTTCTTTATCTGAGGCCAAGAGAATATCCTGATCTCAAGACCCGACACTTGGTGATTTGAGACTTTCTGACCTTTTTTGGTCATTTTTTTAAAATGTGAGGACCTTTTAATAGATTTTATTGTGCAGTGGAAATTAGTCTTAGATGATAAGAAACTTAAAACTTTCCAAAAGATCCTATACTAACTTCAGTTTTATATTTAAAACCATCCAAGACTTTAGAGGTTTTTGTATAACAATGCTGTAAACATTTTGGAACTGACTTGACTAGTTACTTTACATCAGAAAATCTGATATTTTATTCACACTTCATAAAGGATTAGCTTATTTTTTTATATTTTCTTTATTAGGCTGTTTTGCAACGTAACCCTTTCTGCCCCAGCTGTGTATGGTACAGCTGAATCTCTTAGTCCGTGATTCTGTCTCTGGGCTGCAATGTTTTGTTTAAATATCTTAAAGCAGATGATTACATGTGCTGAATGAACACTTCCTTTTTCAGAGTGTGTTTACAAGCTATCGGATGTTTCTGGTCCTGTTAAATACATGTTTTTACAAAGGTGTGAGCGGTCACATCCGCTCCAGTGCTTTCTGTGCATGTACTCCTTACTACTCCCACTTATTCTAAACACAATCCTTAAAGTCCTTAATCGTCTGAGGCTGAAAAAATAGTTGATGCAGATTTAAAGCAAGGATGGGTCTGTGCTGTGGGTCCTAACTTTTGTGTTTCTCAGCATGGCTCATCTCTGATGCTGATAATTTTTCCGGAAAAACCCTCCAGAGCTCGGTTAGTGATGCAGAACCTGCTTTGCAAATAAATCAAAACAGAGAAATCGCTGAATGCATCTCTGCGATCCAGTTTGACTTATCTCTCCCTACTGTTTAAACATTTTTGTCCCAGTCCATAACTACAATTGTGCACAAATGTTTACTCATTCTTGATAAAATGGCAGGTTTTATGAGATGGAGAAAATGAGCCTCTAAAACAAACATTTTAAATTGTGCATCATCTTCATCATCGTCAAAGTTTTAATAACCCGTTTTTTTAATTGTGTAAGACCGTTAGTTTTTTAGAGCATGTTCTGCTTCAATTTCAACATTTAGTCCCATTTGGCAGGAACTTCTCAGCGTCAATATTTGCCCTCTCCACCTTGCAGCAGTTGTCAAAAGCCTTAGCCTCAGCCTTATTCAGCAAGCTGAATGGATTTGGTCATATTTTGTTCTGGACTTGGCTAAATCCTTCCCATTATTACTCTTCTTTTGGTAAACCCATTATGTTGCTGTTTTGGATAAGTGACTGGACTCACTGTGATGCTGAAAGATAAAAGCACTCTTGATCTTTGCTCTTCATGTTCAACCCTACGTATGAATTGCACCAGAATGCTTCACTGTCACCATAACTCACAGGAGCATTCGTCTTTTCTTCATCAGACAATTGCTTCTCCAGATGTCTTAAGGGGCGCAACTTTAGCCTAGTCCTCTGCAATCCAGTCGTGGTACTTTCTGTAACATGTCTGCCTCTCTTCTGTTTTATTTTTAAAAAACGTGTCTGCTTTGCCACCCTTCTAGACATCACAAATGCTTGAAGCTCTAGATTATATGAATTATTGATTTTGGTCCAATTTTACTACCATAAAAGCTTTTTCCTTTCTACTCTGATTCAAATCAACTATTCTGGTTTTCTAACACTTTCAGACGGTCAGAGTGATATCAGCTCTGTCATCGTTAAAGCTTTCCTCTGGGCCGCGGCGGTGGCGCAGGGGCAGCGTGCCACCCATGTTCAGAGACCTCAGTCCTCGCCGCTGCCGTCTCAGGTTCAGGTCTCGGCCACATCCCCCCCCCCCCCCTCTCTCAACCCCATTTCCTGTCAGCTTACGGTCAAATAATGGTCACTAATGTCAGAAATAAATAAAAATGATCTCAGCATGTCACCTTGAGGCAGCGATTAAACACAGATAAATTTGGTTTTAAATTTACTTTGGGATTTATGGTGTCTAATCTGATCACTGTCCACTGGAACCTCGACTCAATGCAAATTGTTGCCATAAAAACTAAAGCAGTAAAGCCAGAATGTCTGTTATTCTCAAAACCTTTAAGCTGTGGTGTTGCACTTGTATGACACCAGGCAAAGCCTTCTGCTGCTTTAAGAGACTTCTAGAAGTTGGGAAACTGTGTGGAAGCATATGGAGATCCCTCAACCTCACAAGGTGAAAGCAGAGGTCTGGTATGCAACCTTTACACTTTGCTCCCAGTTATCTCTTTTTGAACTTCTGACTTTAAAGAAGTTGGAAACTTTGACCTACAAGCGGCTGATGGCTTTTCAAGGTGGCTGGCGTTCTGTTTTAATGGCGAAACTTTCTCAAATGTTAAATACTTTTTTTTTCTCCTTTCGATTTTATGTCTCTGAGGTAAAAAATATTTTTCCAACAAAGAAATGGTTTGCATTGCTGTCGTTGTTTGACAGAAATATAACCCAAAACAGTCCGAGGTCTTGCTCAGAGGCGCAGACGCTCCTTCCTCCCACCTCTGGTTTAATCTATGACTCGTGACTCATGGAGCAAGTTTGCGTCTGCAGCAGTATTTCTTGCAACATAATCACAGCTCTGTCCACATACACATCTGCTCTCTCTCATCTGCAGGAGGACTTTAACACTCGTTACCCTCCCCGTTATGCGTCCTTAAAGTAAATGGTAATCGCTGGAGCCACCCGCTGCCCTTTCCTGTCCGTTCTTCGGTGTCCCCTTTAAAAGAGTAGTTTGCTACAGAAACTGGGACGATACGTGTGACATTTATCTCATGTGTTTGTGGTGAATGCATTAGGGAACATGGAACCAGATCTGTCAGAGTGTAAAAAATATCTCCACAACATTAGCTTCATTGCTTCTTCCCCTGTGAGCTTCTCCGTATTCACAGTCTACCTTCTCCCTTGTTCCCCCAAGGGCTTTTATTTCCTCTTTAACCTTGAAGCTGTGCTCTCGTTCTTTGGTTCTTGCCCTCTCCTCTCTTTCTTTGCACCCCCTTTGCTTTGCGTTGCACTCATACATCCACACTTATGTTTACAACTATCACGTGAATGTGCATGTTTCTCCTGGGAAGCTGCAGCAGCAACTGGACGGACTCACAGATCACTATCTTGCTTTCTCAGAGAGAGAAGGTTATATAGACCAGTCTCACTTTCCTGGCACGCTCTTCAAGGCACTTATGGACCTGCTGGAGTTTTTCTACACTCTTTGCACTGAGACACTGTTAAATTAAAAAAGGTTAAAGGGGGCATATCATGCAAAATCCGCTTTTTTAGCTCTTAATTACATTTTGTTGTGTACTTGGAGTCTCTAGGAGAGGAGAAAAGTTGAATTTAGTCTCTCTAGGTGCTGCGTAGATATATTATTATTCCCTTTGGGTCATATTTTTCTGTATTCTGTATCACAATTTTTGAACAATTACATTGCGGTATTTGCTGCGGAGCTGTTAGACATTGGTAAGCCAGAAGTTCATAACATCATGAACTTCTGGCTTACCAATTTTGCCAATCCACCATTTTTATTTCTCAGAGTGATTTTGTAGTCGAAGCTGAAGGATGCTGAAGCTACAAGTGGATACGTCAAAATGTTTAGTTTTCATTACACCGTCCCCTAGCATACTACAAAAATGGCCGATCAGGGTGGAGTGGACCTCTCTGTGACCTGCAGGAAGGGCGGGATGTGAAGTTGTCTCCTTTAGATTTAAAGAGACGGCTCCAAAACGAGTTGCTCTCAGTTGCACCTCAGAACAGGGGAAAAAAGGGGGCTGTGGGGCAACAATAACAAGGAGTTTAGACCAAAGCATTGCAATTCCACTTTATATACATCAAAACTGAATTATTTTAATGTAAGAAGGAAGGCATTAACAGGTATGATATGTCTCCTTTATTAACTTTTGAACTTCACATTTTGCCACCTTGAAAACACAAACTTCAATGTATTTTATTGGGATTTCATGTGATAGTCCAGCCCGACTCAAAATATGGTGGTTAGAGCAGAGCGCTTGCATCCTGGAAAGGCTGAGAGTTCCCCGGTTCAAATCCCACAGACTGCCTCTTTGGGTACCTGAGCAAGACCCACTGATCCCTAAGGGATGGGGTGACACGCAGAGGACAAGTTTTATGTCGTATGTTGTAATAACAAATAAAGATGATTATCAGATATTATTTTCTCTGCAATTATAGATGTTTTTTTTCCTTTTCAGAATAGCTCAATCAGATTATTTATCAAAATGCATCCTGCCATCAGCTCTACCCAGCTTCCTTGTTTCTGCTGAAGAATATTATTCCTTCAGCATGATGCTGCTGTTTTACTGGAGGGATGGTTTGTTATGCTTGATTGATTGTGTTAGTTTTTTATCTCACATAGCATTATGCATGTTGGCCAAAAATGCAATTGGTGGCATTGGATTTTATTTAAATGTTTCAGGCTGAAGGGGCTCAATACAAATGCATAGCCCCACATTTCAAACACACTTCACATTTTCAGATTTTTTTTGTGAAAGATTTTGAAAAGCATGCATGATTTCATCCAACTTAACAATTTTGCACTCCTTTGTCTTGGTCGGTCACAAAAAGCGACGGTGAAATGCAATAAAGTTTGCGGTCTTAACGTTACCAAAAGTTCTAGAGGTGTGGCTCATTTTGCACGGTAAAATGTGGACGTATAATCCTAAACATGTCTGCCGGTGTGTTGCAGTTGGTCTGGACAAGCAGTGCGAGCTTACCTGCCGACCCGCCGGTTATCGGTTCTACGTTCAGCTGGCGGAGCGCGTCAGAGACGGCACACCCTGCTTCAACACCAGTGCCAACGACGTGTGCGTAGAGGGACAGTGTCTGGTGAGTTCATTCAGCTGCTTGTGTGTGGAAGATTGCTTTTCAGGTGTTTGAACTAGAGACCGAACCGTCTCGCTGTGCTTGAGATAAACCAGAACCTGGCCCCCGTAATACGTCTCCCATCTGGATGCTGATTTAAGTCTGCCATTCAGATTGAGACAGGCCTCATCGCGGGCCTCTTTTCTCTCATTTACGCTCTCCACTTTCTGATTTCATTCTCTGCTCCTGGCAGGAATCTTGCAAGCATTAGTCACCAATTAACACAAGGAAGGCTGAAATAAACACTGAAGCTGGATGTAAACAAACCTTTCCCTCAGTCTCTCTTGTCTGAAACCATTTTTTTCCCACTTTCTCCCACCAGACCGAGGGTTGCGACGGCGTGCTGGGCTCCAGCGCCGTGGTCGACAAGTGCGGAGTGTGCGGTGGGAGGGACAGCTCCTGCCGAAAAGTGACTGGAAGCTTCCAAAACGGCACCGTTCCCCTCGGCTACCACAAGATCCTGGACATCCCGCCGGGAGCCACGTTCATCAACATCACGGAGAGACGAGCAAGCCCCAACTACCTGGGTGAGATCTAACAGACAAACAGCTTCTTATGCACATTCACACTGGTGCATTTTGAGATTTAAGGCCTCATATTGGCTGCAGATCCAGTTAAAAGTGAAGTGCTGGCAGGCGAAGTGCAGATTTGGCCTGCTGTCCTGTGTGTGCTGGCTTCAGCCAGAACTGTAGATTTTGTGGTCTTGCAGAGTCAGGCCAAATACAGCTTGTATTGCTGGAGTTGTGAGGAATCAGTGAAGCGTGTGCATGTTTGCCTCTGCAGCCTCCTGTTTGTCTGTCTGGGAGTGTGTTTGAACACAGGAAGGAGCTTCTAAGACTTGGCCAGACTTAGCTGGACTTTTTACTGGTAAAAGCAAAATATGTCCAGCGTCTGTATCTGACGTTTCCACCTCCGCTTCCTCCAGCAATGAGGAGCGGCACCGGGACGTCCGTGGTGAACGGACGCTGGGCTGTGGACCCTCCAGGAGAATACCAGGCAGGGGGGACTAGTTTCACCTACACCCGACCCAGATCACAGAACGAGGGGGGAGGAGAGGAAGGCGAGTCCCTGAGGGCGCGAGGACCCACCACGACACAGCTGCAGCTCTATGTAAGTACTAAAGCACCGGAAGGCATTTGTTCCAACCCTGGAAATAAACACAGGCCATGGCCATGTCTATGCCGCAGTTTCAACAAGGCTGAATGCATCTGAAATAAAAATTTGGTGACATTAGTGTCCTGAAGAAATCAGAAAACTTGTTCCGGCGACATTATACAGAACAGGAGCTTGACCTTTGTATCCTCAAAAGATGAAACATATTTAATGAGACAGTAAGGACACCTTTTCTTAAGTGGGGACAGCATCTTCAAGAAGAGAGAAATCTTTATTTTTCATTGCAGTTGTACGTTCCAATGAAATTTGTCCTCTGCATTTAACCCAACCCTGAGGGAGCAGTGGGCAGCTTCTATGAGGGACTAGCTCAGACCCTCAGGGGTTTGAACTGGGTTCTTGCAGAAAAAAATTTACTCCCTATTATTTACCAATACCTTGTTTTTCATTTTGCTAATCTACAATGTGTGAACGGCAACAATAAGAGAATGTAAACAACAGAGAACAGGGATAAAAAGGAAGCTGAAAACACTATAATGAACAATAATGAACAGAAGTACATGACCTACATGGCAGACCCCAAATGGCAAAAATAACAGAATATGGTAAAAAATTAATAGGACATGATAAACAATAATGAAAATGCTAAAGCACATGTGGACACTAAATGAAAACCAAAACCTAACACTTCAGGATGGTGACAAAATGAGACAATAATGAGGGCTTTCTGCTGTAAGCAAGATACTGACTGCTGTTAAGAGCTCCACATATTTCCTGTTTAAGATTGTGTTAAAATTAGGGCTGGGCAACGATTAAAATATTTAATCGCGATTAATTGCATAATTTGCCTGATTAATCATGATTAATCGCATTGTATTTACAAACTCCAAGAATGAATTCAAAAGTAGTGTAAAGAGCACTTTTATTTTAATGTTCTGCTGCCATATGAACAAAAGTGTTGTAACATTTGTAGCACTTATCAGTAACACATATTTAGTGTAAAGCTCAACTTAAACATGTAAAACAAAAAATAGCAATAATAATAAATTAAAGCTTATTGCCACTGATAGGGAATTCTCTTTATGGGGAAAAAATCTACCAAAAACAGGCAATTTCTGAGGTAACCGCAGGGAGCAGCATTACCATTTTATGCTCAATACCAAAGTTTAACTTGGCAGTGGTTACAACTAACTTGTTTCTGTCATATTCGATGCTGGAAGAACTTTAAACTGAAATGCTTGCTAACTCCACATGCTTGCATGTTTATTTGACGTTAACACGCGTTTTTTTGTTGTTGCTTTCTCGCGTGCATATAGTGAATGGCAGGGAAAAACAGGCAAAAACACATGGATACTTTGAAGCGAGAAATACATTGATTTAACGCGAAATTAACGCGATAACTTGCCCAGCCCTAGTTCAAATATACATCACATTGGTCCCATATTGTTTAAGTACGAGGTGAAAAGATGCAGATTAATTCAGATACAGGGAGGGTGAAGGTTTCCGGATGCAGCAGGATGGAGTTGATTTTGGGATACATTCAGAGAGAGAACCTCGAGAAGTACACAAAACCGCTATTGAGAGATATTTCACCAGGCATAAAGTTTTTGCTTTTGTTTGCTGTGGTTTTTGTTCCCTAACAAGAAACTGTAGAGGTAGACGAATGAATAAAGAAGAAATGTAATCAAAGTGATCCAGGGGCTACTGCTTATGGGTTGTAGCTTTAAACAGACCCTGCGATGCTCATCTGCTGTGGGGTCCAGAAAGCCACATTTAAGCATTACAACAGAATAAAGACAGCTACATTAAAGCTTAGCCTGGACCACATCATAGTGCCCAGGGCTTAATATTAGCAGCCTCACCCAGAGATTTCATTAAACACCAGGGTTCATTTCATTCCCATAGCTTTATTCAGTCACATCAAAGTCAAAATATCTCAGATGAAGAAAATGCAGCTGCTTTAAATTGTCCGCTGATTAAGACTATGATTAGAGCAGCTCTTGAAAACGAGCTGCAGGGTTTTGCGCCATCACAGGAAAATCCTGGGAAGGGGCAACATTTCTGATGTCTGACAAACACTTCTCTGCGTTTCTCCTGAATTTCTTTTCACCACCAGATCATTTTCCAGAAGGAGAACCCGGGCATCGATTACGAGTTTTACGTCCCGGTGGAGAACAAAGAGGGAGAGAAGGAGAGGCTGGCGGAGAGCGAGAAGGAGACGGCGAGAGAGTCACCCAGGGAGAGACCGGTGGAGCGCCAGCCAGTGAGGGCTCCACTTCGCAGTGAGACCAACCGCCTTTAACTCATCTGCTCTATTTGTCAGCGACCGAACCAAACTTTAGATACAACAGCGCGTCACAGGGAGTCAGTCTTTCTAAATTACTCAAGGCAGCGCCGCTGCGAGCCTTGATTGACGCCTCCTTGGATTAGGACGGGTGTGGCTGCGGGCCGAGTGGGAGGGAATCCTGTTTCAGCGTGTTCGCATGTATCTGTTTGCCCATGACCCAGATGTGAGGCTATCAGCCCAACATGTTTGCCGTCACGAGACCCTGACCTCATCATGATATCAATACCCTCTGACTCACGCTGCCTTCCTCCTATTCCACACATTTCTGCATCTTTAGCTTTTTATACCTCCCACATTTTATCTCTCATACTCGTTCCCCGCTATAAGTCTATTTTTTAGCTTCTCCCCCACCTTTCCTGCCATTCTTGATTGATCTTTGTTTATCTTCTCTCCCAGGTCCCCTCACAGTGTCAGTAGAAGACCCTCCTCCTGTTTCAGATCCTGCTTTCCCCTCCTTCTCGTCCTCCTCGGCCTCCTCGGCTGCCTTCCCCCCTCCGTCCTTCGATCGCTGGCCACTTGACAGGACACGCCCTCGGGGATCCGCGCCCAATAGAAACGCTCGGATCCCCCCTCGGACTGACCTGCCACCAGACACCCAGCTGCCGTTTGTGTGGAGGAGAGGCGGCCTCACCGAGTGCTCTGCTACTTGTGGCAGAGGTACATATTCTCACATCAGTTTGTATACATCAGTGTGATTATTTACTTTATACTATGTCTCCCTCCTCAGCTTGTTGTATGCATGTGCGAGGACCATAAAAATAAATCCTGATTCATGCGTCGCATCGCCTTCTCTCTGTAGGTTCTCAGCACAGGGAGGTTTTATGTGTGAACCGACACACGGAGGAAGAAGTACCAGAGGGGAACTGTGACTCTGCAGCCAAACCTGCTGCAGAGGAGGAGTCCTGTAACACACAACCTTGCCCTCCTTTGTGAGCAAAATTGAGATTTTTACCCACTTAATACATTATTTCAGAGTTAAATAGTTTTTCTGTATAGTACCTTGCAAAAGGAATCCCTTTTTTTGCATTTTATTACTTTACAGTCACAAATCTCAATGTATTTTTTGGTATTTTGCATAATAAATCAGCACCAAATAGTGCATAAGTTTGAAGAGGAAGGAAAATCTTTACATACAGAAATCTAAAAAGTGTGGCAGGCTTTTGTATTCAGCCCCGTTACTTGATGTCTTCACCCAATTAGTAAAAAGAGTTAATCTGCGTATAATTTGACACATGTGTATGTATGTTCTGTTAAGACCTCGGAGGTTTGCTAGATTTTAAACGTTACGGGACAAACAGCATCGTGAGCATCTAGGGGACAAACCAGGCTGAACAGGGATAAATTGTTAATATCTTACCTGAACTCAAGGGCTTTTTCAAGGAGAGTATTAATCAGAGAAGCAGAAGCAGGTCAGCCATGCACTTCCCAAATCTGGCCTTTCTGAAAGAGCAGCACAGAGGGAGTCATTGTTGGAGAAAAGCCACAAGAAGTCCTGTTTGCAGTTTGTTCCAAAACCTGCAGGGGATTCACCAAACACACGGAAGAAGGTAGTGTGATCAGATGAGACCTGCACTAAACTTTCTATCAGCCCTGAACATCCAGTCAGAGCCACAGATTCTGCAAAAAGATTCTGCAAATAAAAACGTAAAATAGATCTTTTACAGTTCACAGTCAAAGTCCGGGATGAGGCAGGATGTTAAAGTTGATGTTCGTAGACGCTATGCATCCAATCTGACTTAGCTTGAGTTTTTTTGCCTACACTTCACACTTATGCACTGCTTCGTGTTTAACAAATAATTTACAATGAATTTTGAGGAACCAACATGGAAATCTGTTGAAAATGTCAACTTTTAAAGTAATCTTCATGAGTTATGTGTACCGAAATATGTAAAAATAAGTGTTCTTTATACAAACGGTACTGACCTTTGATTTGTCCAAATGAGAACGATCGACGTTAAGACACTAGTTGTGTGTTTGTTAGCTGGGAGGCCAGTGCGTGGTCGGAGTGCAGCGTGTCCTGTGGGCCCGGTGTGCAGCAGAGGCAGCTGCAGTGCAGGCAGAGCTTTGGGTCCCGCTCCACCATGGTCCACCCTCAGCGCTGTGCCCACCTCACCCCACCGGACTCAACGCAGGCCTGCCAGCTCCGCCTCTGCTCCCACTGGGAGGTCAGCACTAACTGGAGCACGGTGGGTCAACAAAAGCATCTTCAAACTAAGCTCCTGCACAGAAGATGCAGTTTTCATCTCACTGTCGCTGTATTTTCATCATAAATCACGGCAAGCTGTCAATAGCATAAAAAAAGCTTAGCTGCATCACAGCGACTCGTTTGAACATTTCAAGTAAACTCAAAGTCCGATCTCTTCTTTTCCTACTTCCCATTTGCCACAGTGCTCAGTGGACTGCGGGATGGGGAGGAGGACACGGGGCGTGCGCTGCGTCAGCGATCAGGGCAGCGTTGTGAACGATAACGAGTGCAACTCTCGGCTGCGCCCGGATGGGACTGAGGAGTGCAACATGGGCCCCTGCGTGACCAACTGGTACTTCACCGGGTGGTCCAACACTGTGAGTAGCACACAGCTCCTGAGAAGCGAAAGAACATGCATGCCCTCGACTGTAGCCCTCACCATGATCCCCCCGCTCTGTGGCCACAGTGTTCAGCGCAGTGCGGCCCTGGGGTCCAGAAGAGAGAAGTGGTCTGTCTCACCCGAGGAGGGGTGAGAGATGGAGGAGGAGGGGGAGACTGTGTTGCTGAAAAGCCAGCAGAGATGAAGGCCTGCAACAGGGGTCCCTGTGTGCCAGTGACAATGTGGTACAGCAGCCCCTGGACACAGGTAGGATGGATGGAGCGTTACGCTTGTGTTAAACCTTTTTATCATTTAAGGTATTTTCATTGCTCTCTAACCTCATTTTTGCATAAAATAAAAATCCTAATGATGGTGCAATGCGTCTGACATTAGATCAGACTAAGCTTTTCCTGGTTTAGTTTAGTTATGATTACTGGCATTTTTCTATTTGTTGAATGTCAGAGATTTCTTTAGAAGTCCACATATTTTAAGATGAGTATGCCTTCAACCAATTTGGAAACGCCCAGATGATGTTAATTACCATACCATAGTTATTTATAAAGCACTTTACAAGAACAAAGGTCAACAAAGTGCTGTAGACAAACACCTGAAAATAAATGTACAAATCAAAATAGACAGATAAAACACAGAGCAAGTTAAAATATGACAAACAAGATAGATAAAAACAGTAAAAATAGCTAAAAATCTAAATAATTCAAAATTTTAAATATTAAAAATAGAGTCAGCCTTTCAGGATGTGCAAAAGGCTTCAGCAAACAGATGTGTTTTAAGAAGAGTCTTGAACTCTGACAGAGAGGAGGCCTGCCTGACATCTAATGGCGGATCGTTCCACCGTTTTGGAGCCGCTACAGCAAAGGCACGATCTCCTCTTAGTTTCCGCTTTGATTTAGAGACAATAAGGAGCTGCTGGTTGGCAGACCTCGGGGAGCGGGCAGGTGAATGGGAGTGATGCAGAAAGGTAGAGTAGAGATTTAAAAGCAAGTAAAAGAACTTTGAAATGGATCCTAAAACGTAATTCACAACATTTAAGTTAGATAGAAACACACCAAACCCACTGCTTTCCTGTCTGGCATATTTGAAAACATATGACAACAAAAGAAATCAGGAAGAAACTTTTGGATCTCCACGTATCTGGTTCAAACTGGGGTACAGGTTCCAGATCCCTGAAGGTGTCCCATTCATCTGTTCAAACAATTACATTACTTTGTTGCCAAATGTATGCCTCAGCCCCAGAACAAAAGCAAAAGACCGTGCAGAGATGCTGGCTGAAGCTGGTGGGAGACTATCCTTATTCACATTAAAATGAGTCCTCTACCATCATGGGCCGAATGGCTACCCAGCAAGGAAGAAGCCATTACTCCAAAAGCTACTGAAAAATAGCCTGATTAACTTTCACAGACATCTCCTGTGGTCTGATGAAAATAAATGTGAAGGGTTTGGCCATAATGGCCTACGTTACATTTGGAGGTAAAAGGGAGAAGCCTGCTAGCCTGAGGATGTCTCCCATAGAAGTGGCAACACTGCATCATGAGGATGTTTGGCTCCAGAGGGGATTGATGCACTTCTCTAAATAGATGACACCAAATATTGAAGCAACATCTGCACTAAAGGGTCTTCCACATAGACAATGATCCTAAACATACTGTTGTATTAGATATAAAGTGGCTTAAGCTTTGATTTGCTGCCAGGGCCTGACTAATGTGACGAATGTATTTTTTTCAGTGCAATGTCCAATGTGGGGACGGAAGCCAGCGGCGAGAAATCATTTGTGTTCAGAAGTTGGGCAGTAACTTTACTGTCGTGCCATCTACTAAGTGTGCACATCTGGAGAAGCCTGCAGCTGTCCAGGAGTGCAGTATGGGAGCGTGTCAGCCACAGTGGTTCACAACAGAATGGAGCGCGGTAAGACACAACTGGTTTATACTTAGTCACACATGTTTTGTTTTTGTTTTGGGGCTTTTTTTGTCTTGCTAATGCAGACATCCCCTGATAGTTAAGGTGAGATGTATGCTGTATAACCATGACGTCAGCTGTTTATTTTTTATTTTTTTTATGAAATGACTAAATTTAAATACTTCTTGTTCTTCTATACTGTGACATGAGATGGGACTGGGAGTGGTTTAGGCCTGGTCCTTTACCAAATAATTTAATTATTATATATTTACACCATTTACAGGTTTTGTCACACCTCGGCTACACGACCAACACAATTTAGCTCATAATCATGAGGTGGGATGTAAATAATAATAATAATCTTTGGCAGTTTTTGTCTGCCAACTTCACGAGACGAATACTTTTGGCCTTTCTTCTTTGCAAAATAGCGCTAGCTGTGTCGGTATGGATGAAGAACACTCTGAACATCATTTTTAAAGTCCTAGACTTCGAACTGGATTCAGAGTGACTTTGACTTGGCCGTTCCAACACAGTAGTATCCTTTTATATAAACATTTCCCTTCTAGCTCTGGCTGTATGTTTAGACTCTTGTTCCTTGTCCCTGCTGAAGAAAAGCATCCCTACTGCATAATGCTGCCACCACCATGTGTGACCATGAGGACGGGATTATCAAGTGGATATGCAGTGTTAGTTTTCTTTCACACATGTAGTCCAAATGTTTAACTTTGGTCTCAATGGCTTTCTTGTTGTCACCCTTCCAAAGAGGCCACAGTTTTGGAGTGCACGACTTTTTCCTTGTTGGGCCGGATTTTATTTAGAAGAGGGTCGAATAAAAATGCAAACCACACATTTGGGAACATGATTTATAAATCTTTTTGAATTTGTTCCCCTTCATGGTTATGTGCTTCTTTGTGTTGGTTTAAAGAGAAATTAAATTAAATCCCCAGTGTGTATGATTTTCTCACTGGCGCACCCTCTAGTGGTTTGCTAAATGAATTACAAACAACTTCGCCGTAATAGCTACTACGGAAGCCTCAGCATATAATAAGTGTGACAATGTCAACATGTCCTCCCTGTATTAACTACTGCTAATGGCTACGATCATCGTGTGAAATGGTTTTTGGCACTGTTTTGTTTTTTTCTAAAGTCGCTTGTAAATTCTGAGTTACGGTATTTTTGGGCTCGTTTCTGAACGTGCAGTCGTTTATTTGGGCTCTAAAAAAGTGACTAACAGTGAACGGGCTGGCTGATATCCCTCCTCGTACTGTACATACATACCCTTCATTTCTCTAACCCCGAGAGGGAGAGAGAGGCATCAGGGAGAAAGAGGCGAACATAACGACCCGTTTCTGCCGGGAGGACAGAGTAGTTGATGGACTACACTGACTTGTTTCTAACATAACGGCAAATATAAACTTCTTTGTTATATTAAATTAACCTACCTGTCCAGCAGAAAGCCTGAAACCTCCGCATCAGTTCTGAGTCCGCGCTCGCTCAGAATTATCTCCCCCACACCTGGTAATAATAGCTACGCCAATATAGACTCTTGTATTTTTCCCGGTTATTACTTCTTTTTCTTTTCTTGGTTACTTTCTCTTCCCTCTCGCTGGCCAAAGAGTATGGATGGTCCTCTGCTTCAACAGAAAACGGCAAATATAATGATCTACGACCGTCTTTGCTTGTTTTATACTCCTCTTTCACCCAAGACAGAAAGGGAAAACGTGTAGGGCTGACAGTTTGTCCCCTTTTGGCTTCTGAAATCAGAAATAGTGACGCAACATGGCGCCTCCCATGTGAGATTATTAAACTTTGCCAGAATATGTACTAATAAAAGCAATACTTGATTTTTGCTAATTAAAAGCCAAATTAGTTACACACAGTCCCTTTAAGGTCTGTGGAGCCTCATTATTCTCTCTCTCTCTGTTTTTTGTTCCCAGTGTTCCCGTTCATGTGGGAAGGGCTTACAGGTGAGAGAGGTTCGATGTCTAACGCCAGAGAAAAAGCACAGCCTAGCATGCGATCCCAGCACCAAACCGGAACAGGAACAGATCTGCAACACCATTCCCTGCGGCCCACAAGTTGCTGGTGAGTGAGCGTGATTAATGCAGTTATGCATCATCTGGCCTTTATCCACGCTAACCTGTCCCTCCTTCCCTCTGTGTGCAGACAAAAACTGCCGGGACAGGCGTGATAATTGCGTGATGGTGGTGCAGGCCAGAATGTGCGTCTACTCCTACTACAAGATGGCCTGCTGTGCCTCCTGCACACAGAGCGCCCTGCGTGCCAAGAGGCACTGAGCAGCCGGATCACAGGCAGCGGGGAAAAGGTCAAAACGACCGACCCCCCCCCTGAAGGATGAGTCTGCAGAAACGGACAGCCCAGAGTTGACGTGGCATTTATATAACATTTAGCTATTTTCTCCTGACTTTTTCAGGTAAAACACTGTGAAAACAGATGATTCCCTCTACTTGTATTCAGTCATATCTGACAAACCGTAACCTCCTTCCACTGAGCTATCTTGAGTTTTTACGCGCAGTAATTAAAGCATCAGAGGTGTTCGCTGTAATTTCCACTCATTTCTGTGACCGTCGGGTTGTGGGACAATGGTCTCACTGAGGACATAGATGCTTCAACAGCTAATTTTACCTTTTTTAACATCCTAATTGATAAGATGGTTAATGTAAAAAATGTCATTATCATATTGTCAGATGTATGTGGAGGCGATCCACTAGGATAGAGCCACACGCAGTCCGACCCCACAGGGCTACGGGATTTGCTTCCTGCAAAACTAGAAGGATTTTACTTCTTATGTAGTACCTGTGTGAATCTGCCTGCCAAAAAATACTCGTTAAAATGTCCTCTTATTCAGTACTTGGACAGTTTGAACCAAAGGGGTGGAGTAAACATGGCAGTAAGTGACCAAATATTAGGCGATGGAAAGAAGGATGGGAGTCTCCCTAAATCAGAAGGATAATTCACACAGATTTTAAGAGTCTGTGTTTTTCTCATCCTTTACAGTGACAAATAGTGTTGTTTTACTTACTTAATATCTTTTTCTAAAGATGCCTAAAAAGCCGAGAAAATATTGGATCTGAATTACTTTTATACACTGACGAAATTTTTACCCCAACCTTCTTTTGTTTAAATTGTAATTTTTTTTCTGCGTCCAAAAGGAAGCCATGACTATTTGGAAGCAGCCACTGGCGCCACCTATATGTGAGAACCGATGGTTGCAGTTCATGTCTTCCTTTCTTTTTCCCAAATCTAAAACTCTGTCAAGGACTTAAATTGTTCTTATTAAGTCTGATGAAACTGTAACTATCAACTATCACTAACTTATTCCATTTCTTTTGTATTCTGTATTTCCAGCCATGTCTCTAGTTTCAGCTGCATCAGCTACAACACTTTCTGTTCTTACCGATGATGTTAGTCTTTTAAAAATGCGTGGCGCTAAAAAGATGAAGTAATTTCTGAGAACATCTGGGCAGGGCGTGTCCCTTAACAAGAATCACTCCATACAGACTGATTTCTGTGTTGTTTTTTTAATAAAATAAAGTAAGATCAGGTTTAGATAAACACTTTCTGACAGCATCAGATAATTGTTCTGCACTTTTTTTGTGGAGGGCCTGTCAACAGCTTCATAGCCTCCGGACTTGTTTTGTTGCATTACAACCAGAAATTTCCATGCTTTATATTGCGATTTT